>VZTX01015857.1:397855-439147 GCA_013400915.1 Pardalotus punctatus
CCCCTCCCACTCCATCTAACTCATTTTCTCTCTGCAAATTTTAATTTTTCTCCACAGCATTCAGCTTTCATTAAAAAATTACAAAATGTTGTTTTCATCAGCCATTAACAAAAAAAAAAAAATCAACAAAATTATCAAAGTAAAAGGTCTTTTAGGATATATGTATTTTTTTAACAAGCAGTAAAATTCAGTATTATAAACCCAGTTTACTCCTGGGATGGGGCTAGGTCAGGCTGAGGCTAATAAATTTATTTGTCACAGAACCCTGACCCTGCTGATGTTTTGCAATGAACAGCCTTCTTGAAGTGTTTCACTCCCTTCAGGAACTGTCTAATGTGCTTTAGACTGGAGTGATCACCAGCACCAATGTGATAACAGAAATTGGGTCAAGGAGTATTTTTTCCTATAATATTGATGACAATGGAAATGATGTAGTAATCTTCACATTGCTCTGTATATATTGAAGATCATCATGTGTCAACTTTTAGACTTTTCTTGGCCTTAACTAGATTCACTACTAATATTCAACAGGCTGAGAGAAAGATATGATATATGATATATGATATATGATATGTGATATGATATGATATGATATGATATGATATACTGACTTATTCCTGTTGGAATATTAAACTCAAGTTCTACTTTTTGTTAGCAAGCTTACAGTTGTCCATAAATACTGGGAAAGGGGTGGCTGTAGATTCCTTACCTTATTACAAATAACACAATATGGAAATTAAAAATACAGAAGTTAAAAATAAAAAAATAAATCAAGCTAGAGTTCATTCATCACTTTTATGTGGTAAAAGAAAAATACGTACATTTTCTGACAGTCTTGCTGGCTCTGTCTTAGCTAAACAATACATTGTTTACAGAGAAAATTTCTGTTGATAAAGCCAATTAAAGCAATCACAGTTAGGAACATTTAGACCTGGACTTTGAGCTGACACTCCACTTCACTGACTACGTCTTTGTCCTCTTTTTTTAAACTCAGCAACAGATGATACAGCTGGACAGTCAGCCCACATATTCCAGCTAGGCTAGGGTAGCTAATCAAGTTCCTAAGATTTTTAAAAACTAAAGTAGCCATACGTGAACTAATACATTGATGATATAGGACAAAACCATTAGCACAGCTATCCAAGGGTCAATAAATGAGAATTGATGCATCCTGTGTGTTTTGAAACTAATCTGCCTAATTGGGTCCTGGAGTCTCACTTCAAAGATGCACTTCTGTTTTGTGATAAAAGAGATGTAATTACCAAGTGTGAGATTGGGTCAGCCTTGATGAGGATTAGAAAGAAAACCAAAATGGCTTCCCACCCTGTCTAGTCTCTTTGTCACTAAAGAAATAACCAAAATCTGTGTGATTATTTCAATCTTTTCAAATTTACAAATGTTCTTCCTCCTCTCCCAGTCATGTTGCTATGCTTTTCTGTCACTTCTTTTTTCTTTATTCTTGAACTTCATCTTTTAAACTCTACATATGTGTGCTGTTCTTTACTATAATATCTCAGAGGTGAAATAAAAATAATGATAATTATTGTTTCCTCCTGATCATTGATAAGAATCAGATTCTGCTGAAGCAAGTATAAGAGAATAATCAAATAAATCCAAAACAATACAGGAATTGACTCATATACACATCTTCAAATTGGACTTAAGGTCTTTAATTTTCCAGTTGGGAGTGTTTTTTTGTAGTTCCTAATTTTCTTAGTATTCTTATGCATCTTATACTACAAAATTCTTTCTAGATCTTCTCTCCCACTGAAATTATTTTCTCATCAGTCAGTAGTGTTTTGTAGAGTATGGAGATACTGCAGTTATTTGCTGTTTGTATTTTCTGCTTTTGTTTTTTGAAGGGGACATAATAAGAGACAAATCACAGAATTCACTTAAGCCACTTTTACAAATTCGAAAGAAATACAAAAGCTTTTGTTTTTACTTGTTCCCAATTCTTTCTCACTTGTCACTGGCACATATAAATGACTGCAGACTGGGCAAGGGTTGAGGGGTTAGAGAAAATAGAACAAGGGTGACTGCCATCTGTGTACTGAACTTGAATCTCTACATTAACAGTTGAAACGTCGTTCCCATCACTGGTCTTTGCGTCACCCCTCATAATTTATCCAAATCAAAACAAAAATATAAGTCATAAATTAATCATTGTATACCTTAAGGGAATATGTGCTTACAAAGTATCATTTGCTTTCCCTTTGTAATAATCAGAAGAAGTAAATCTGAAATTATTACAGAATAATATATGAATTAACTATAATTCTTATTTAAAAAGAAACAAATATTTCTAAATAACCCCTCAAGAGATGACTTTGTTTATGATTAGTATGAATAATGGAACATTCTCTTGGATGTTGTTCACAAAAAAATCCTAAGCAACATCTCCTACACAAAAATACTTTTAGTATAAAATGCCTTTTATTGACTAATTAATGACTAAAAGATGAACCAGCTCAGATGTGGTGAGGTTATTGCTTTAATTTTAGTGAACTATAGTTATACAAAAATTGCTTTTGCTTTATGCTTCATCTTGTCTCACCTATTTGCTCAATCTCAAGTCTACTATTGTATTTCAAGATTGTTTTTCTTTTTACTTCTTTTGTAGAGTCTTTAACTGTTCATTTCTCTCTTCTTAATTATTATCATTGACTTTAATGAGCCTCTGAAACTTTCAATCTATATAATGACATACATATACATAATGGAATCTGAAATATTTTCCTTTTAATTGTTTCTAAGAACATAAAACACTTTAAAGATACATCATGGCATACAAGTGAAGTATGTATAAACCAGAAGTGAAAAGTTTATCAAAATTCCTATGAACTGAAAAGATAAAGAGAGAAAGAGAAAAAATCTGGACACTGCAAAAAAAAAAAAAAAAAGAAATCCTTGCTAGAAAATCTATAAAGAATCTGTTTTATCTGACACTTCAAGGAATGGACTAATGTCAACAGAGGCAAAAAGAATGTTAGTATTTCTAGAAGCCCTCTTTTCTGTCCCAGCAGAGTTCCACATACACTCTAAAATATAGAATCTTGATTTACTTTGGGAAATGCCGTCTCACCAGTTGCATTTGATGGGATTGAGAAAATCACTTTGACGAGAGGAAAAGAATATTGCATTTACAAACTATATTTCTTCTTTTAACTGACCTAAGAGTGTGTGTAAAAGCTAAGACAGATACATCTGTACTTGTCAGCCAAATTGATTTGTGGAATGGTAATGAGATCTCAAATCTGTGTAAAAAAGGGATTCCTAAACCCTTCCAGATTCCCCTATAGTTGAACTTCCATCAGTTTGCAGGAGTGGAAGAAAAGTGGAGGTTTCATGCCACCATTCTTTGAGTGCTTCTGCAGACCCTGCTTATGTTAACCACAGTCTGACCACATGGGATGCTCAAACACCCATTTTTTGACCAAGAAATAGCACAGAAATGCCATGATGGAAGGACCCCAATGACCCAGCCACAGACAGGTGCCCCTGTCCCAGACTCAGGACTGGTCTTCCAGTTTGATAGAATATTAGTAAGTTCTATCACATGAGTAGAAGGACCTCATTTTTGTGCTATGGAGCATCTGCAGAAGCTTCTGACTTGCATTTGTAAAATTTAGTGTTATTATTATGAAAAATAAATTCCTTTTGTAGGTGCTAAATATTTATTTATGTGCCCTGCAGCCATACTACTGTGTATTGTGATCCTGTCAGATCTTATAACTAATGTGTAGAAGAAAGGAAAGGTGAAAGCAATCAGTCTGGGTACTCTCAAGGAAAATATGCATGATCCACAAATTACTACTGGCAGTTATGAAATAACATTTTTCCTTTGAGTCAAAGCATGAAATAATCTCCACTTGGTGCTGAATTAAATGGAAAAGGAAAAGAATCTTCTCAAAATAATAATAATAACTTGAGCAACCCATCAGTTAAGGTAGCACCAATATTTTGTTCGGCTGTGTTTGTCCCTTACATGTAAGCAGAGCTGGTTACATGTTAGAAGATAGTCCTGCAAATATCTTCTTAGACAAGATCCAGTTAAATGCTTACGTGCCTTCAAGTTAAGCAGGCAATTACTGTGCCTTTAAATTATCCTTCCTTTCCAGAGTTATCATCAGACTCAGGCTACTGAGCACTACTCAGTACTGTACCTGAAGTATAAAAAGTACTGCTTAGAAACTAAAGCTTGAAATTCAGAGGATCGCTACTCAGAACTAATCTGATTTTTTTTTTTTTCCTTTTGTCATGGCAGTGGTACAAGAAATTTGGGTGTTTTCTTGTATTGGTACCTAAAAGGTTGTTAATGAAAGTGATACCCTGGTTTAGCATTCCAGGGGAAACTAGAATTCAAAGTTCTGACTGCTAGGAAAACTCCTCAGCTTCCAGCAGAAATACTATCTAGTGACTGAGAATGTTTTCTCTCTCCTGTGTAATTGCTGAGATGCTGAGTCCTTGTCCTGCAGGCAGTAGATGAGAAAAAAAATTCTATACTTTTATATTAAACATTATCTGCCAAAGGGACTCTTAGATTTTGGTCTGCCAATATTTTGTTGCTGTTGTTATTGTTTTTGTTCTTGTTATTGTTGTTGTTGTTTCACTCAATAGCAATATAATGCAAATTGCAGAAGTTCTTGAGGACTTGTGCCTGGTAACATTGAAGACAGTCAGTAGTCTAACAATTGAACTGCAGTTTTTCATACTATTTCCTAAGAACGGAGTGATACAGTCTACAAAACATTTTTCTATAAGAAATACAGAAATTACAGAACTATAATTTTAGAACTCTCCATTTCCCTCTAAAGTAGGGAAATAAATAGATACTTACTACTTTGAGAGTCTAATCACTAGAATGTGTAGACTAGGTAGTATCGAGAACCTGTGCCTTCCATTAATGAATGCCTAATTCCTGTTAGTGTCATTAGACACAATGAAAAGATGTCAGTGCATCAATTCAAGTGACCTTTGGGTTATTCTTACCGTCTTTAGAATGCGCTGATGCTTAGGCAGAAGTCAAATTCACATGTTCAGGTGCATGCACCACAACCAAGTGTGCAGAAATCAGAGGAATTCTCACATCAAAAAGAATCTGCAGTTGCTGTATACAGTTTCATTTCAGTGGCAACTTTTGCAAGTCAATTAATTTTGATATTTTTCTATAAAGATTAGTATTATATACATGTCCAGGTAATATAATGCTACCACCACAGATCCATCTTTTTTTTTTTTCCTTTTTGTTTGTTTGTTTGTTTTAGATAATAACCTGGTATTGGATGGATGAATTCCAAGTTACCTGCTTGAAAGTTGCTCTTGAAAGCTGAAAGCAAAACAAAACAAATTCTGGAATTTTTATCTTAATAAGTATGGTTTTCAATAACACAGAAAATTGCGGTCAATATTGTAGATCAAAAATTGTTGTTAATATCATAGAACAATATTGTTTTTATTGGAAAATTTTTATATAGAATTCATCCTGCATTTTTTCATTAATTTAATTTAGCATCACAAATTGTAAGGTGTAGCTAGTCAGGATCAGAGCTGAAAATTAAATAATTTTTTGTTATTTTGACAGACTTCTGAAATAGTATGGATATTCAAAATTATTATTATTAGGCCACAGCATGGAAATTATTTTTATGGCCATATTTATTTTTGTTGGACCTTAGAACTTACCCCTTTTATTCAGAATATGTTACAAGATAAACCTTATAGATTACTAAACATGGAAAAAAATAGTTACTAACAAGAAAGAAATAGGTCATGAAAAACAACAGGCCTTAAACTGAGATCAATTATTAAGCAGTTAACTTCTCAAAGTTTTTCAGTGCTGATTGACAGAAATCTGATTTTTTTTAAAACCAAATTAATCCACAATTTGAATAAAACCCTGGAAATAACACATAATTGTTTCTACTGAATACCAGGTGCCTGCTCCTGGCTCTGGCAGTGGGACAACTAAGGCTGTGGGGCTCTGCCCTGCTGCTCCCCCACCAAAGCCGCAGGTGCCGTCAGCCTTGGGGCACACTGACTGCCAACTCTGGGATCAGACCAGGCTGCTTAAGGCTTCATCCAGTTAGGTTGTGAAAACTTCAAAGACTGGAGATCTCAGAGCCTGCTCAGACCACTGGCTCTATTGCCTGCCTGCCTGCCCTCATGGTGAAAAATATTTTCCTGTGCCCAGACCCAAGCTCTTCTTTTTCAGCTTGTGCTTGTTGTCCCTCATTCTCCTGCCACACCACTGTGAAGATCTCAGCTTCTGCTGCTCACCGCTGTGAAGATCTCAGTTCTCTGTGAACTTTTAAAAGTTTAAGCATCAGAATGTGTGTTCTTGTTTGGTTGATCTGAATCCAATGCTTAGATATGCTTACATAGGCTAAATCTACTTCAAGTGTTTCCCCATCACCCAATAATTTTTCTTAAACTGTTGAAAATCACTTTATAAAAGGAAAACCAGCAGAACAGCATTAATCACCATTTATAATTTTGTCCATAGATTCAAATATGAAATGTAAAATTCCCTATTTCGGTAATTTCTCTTTTGTTGAGTAGTATTACCATGGATGAGTCAGGGTGTATATCAAAACATGAGTCACGTACACACTGCCAACATGTGCCAGCTTGGTGAGATCTCGCTTGTCTAGTGAGTCACACACTGTGCATCTCCAGGTCGTGGGTGTTCAGCCTGTCCAGCAGGTGGGTCAGGCTCCTCACTCTTTCCAGGTGCCTCCTACACTGCCTCTTTCGTATGCTGCACAAGTAGGTTATGCATCCGGGTACTAGAATTCCCACAACGACGACTTTCCTCTGCATTCCCTTGTGCATGGGGTTAGCTTTCATCATGTTACCTAATGGGACACTTCACAATAAGGATGGACAGAATTCGATGAATGCACTTCTCAATACAGAATTGGGTGTGATAATATTGTCACAAATATGTGACAGGAAAAATCCCATAGAGATCAAAATTCTTTCCCATTGTCATAAAGGGCTATGAAAGTCAAACTTTCTTGAGACAGTTTGCCAACTGCTCAGCGATTTAGCCGTGCTCTAACTCTAGAGATTTACATATTTTTACACTAAGAGACTGCATTTTTATAATCAGAAATATATTCTTCAAGTCCAGGCAAGTGGAATGTGCGGGACTAATGACACTATTGGTCAATACATGTCTTTTAATCTCTGAAAGCCTTTGTTTACACACTGGCTTTGTTTACAAAGGAAAATGAGAGATAGGTGTTTTCAACTTAATCATTTCCTACAGCCACATCAAAAAACCCTGAGAAGACATTTGTGACTGTTAGCCTTTACTGTGTGTCCCAAAGATGAATCTCATGCCAATTCCTAAAATATAATCCTATGGATATCTTCAGCAGTGCTGGCACTGCGTGACAATGTGCATTGTCAAACTCAATGAAATTTAATTTCAATTCCAGTTTAAATTCACTGACATTAGAAGTTATAATAGTAAGATGGTACAACTTTTTCTTTCTGCAACCTCATTTCATTAAGAACCATTAACTTACTGGTTAAATGTGATTAAATGTGGCTTAATGCATTGCTGTGGAATTTTAGGGGATACAGATTACACCAAAGACAAATATTCCTGAAAGTCTCTGCATTGAAGTTGAATAAACAAAGTTATTATATTGAAAAATGGTAACTTGACATGTCGGTAAAATTTATAGGAATGGAATCATCTTCAAAACCTCCTAGGAGTGGAAGAAGGAAATTGTATTTGATGTAATAGGGAACGTTTGTGATTTTTTAATGAAAAGCAATGAGTTCTACACGTTTGCTCGCAAGAAATTTGTTCAATCTTCTCCTGCCTTTGGGATGGCATTTCTGATGACTTTTAAAATTAGATAAGGCAGCTCTCTAGGAGAGATCGGAAATACTCGCATGCTTTCAATGGAAGTCTGCTATCTGTTATGAAGTTTTACTGGGAAATTACTTAGAAAATTTCCTTCTCTGTGAACCTTAATCTGGTTTTCACAATTACAGAAAACATTTTGATTTTGATCAAATCACATTTATATGGGATTGTGTAACTAATAGGTAATTACTAAAAAAAAAAAAATAAAAAAAAAGAACTAAGATTATGTATTTTTAAGAGATTTTTCTCTCCCAATGATTTAGTGTATTTATTTATTAAATACACTGTACTTTAGAGTGGAGTGAAATTAGCACATTTTGCTGTAGAGTTCTCTTGCATATAGATCAAATGTTTTGTGACCCCATAGAGATATAACTTTTGACTGTCATATTTATGACTTACATTGTTCCTGAAAATTATTTATGAAAGCAAAACTCCAATTTATATTTGGGTGTTGGTAATGTTTATAAAAAAAGATGTGCATGTTTCCAAAATAAATGTGGTTTATTTTTTCTGTTTATTTAAAACATTTCTTTACTATGCAGTAATGAAACCCATATAAGCTTTATGAGAGTCTAACCAAATCTGAACATAAAAAACCAACATTCTATTCGGATTAGACAATTATATATGTGAGTGTCAGTAGTTATGGTCATTTTTTTTCTAAAAAGTTTCAGGTGAAAATATAAAGGGGAAAGAGAAATAGAAAAGGTGATGGGGTCACAAAGTTTCCTTGTCCATTTCCATGGGAAGTTGTAATACTGGTATCTATCTATGAACTGAGGCAGATGAAGGCTAAAATTCATTCATTAATCACACATTCAATCACTAATTAATCTCTCTGGAGACTTTGCATCGGGACAACATCTGCTACACAAAAGAGTGTTTTCTAAAGCTATGAATGACAGGTCCTATTCACGAAATATACTGTACTGAAGCTGGATTCTCTTTTAAAATCTTACCCAGGGACAGAACTACTACACCTACTAAGAGAGCTGTCCTGAAAATTGTGCTAGCAGGAATAAAGCATCTGTTGCATTTTTCATATTCTTGTTGTTGGGGTTTTGTTTGTTTGTGGATTCCCTCACATTTCTAACACCATGACAATAATTAAAATGTAATTATATATTAATATTTTCCTGTTCTTTTTTGACTTTCTTCCTTAAAATTATCTGGAACATCACACCTGTTAATTTCATTGGTGTTTAATTCCATAGCAAAACTTAGGTTAAAGATCTGGAAAAAACAAGGACAATCTTTCCCATTTAGCACCAAGGGGGGAAAAAAATCACCTTCTGAGTTGATCTCACAGATTTAAATATCTGAAAACGACCATCTTCTTTTCTTAGATTTTGAGTCTTTACAATTCTAAACCTGACTAATGTTTAAGGGAGAGTTATGAGAAGAGTTCCCATCATTAACATTTGAAAAACATAAAATAAATCATGCTAAATAAAAATATTGCCAAGAAAAATTGGTGGCTGAGGGAGCTTAGCATATTATATCCAGGAACTAATAGGGCTATAAATAAAAAGCAATTTATTTTTATGGCCTTCTCTATTAATTTACCATTAAATTCTTTTTCTCTGATAAAATGATCTGAAATTATTAGGTATGGTTTTTGGAAGCTTATTTTTCACGTTCTTGTTCTAGATTTTTTTTTTGTTTGCTTCTTCTCTTCTCTTCTCTTCTCTTCTCTTCTCTTCTCTTCTCTTCTCTTCTCTTCTCTTCTCTTCTCTTCTCTTCTTCTCCTCCCCTTCCCTTCCCCTTCCCCTTCCCCTTTCCCTTCCCTTCCCTTCCCTTCCCTTCCCTTGCCTTCCCTTCCCTNNCTTCCTTCCTTCCTTCCTTCCTTCCTTCCTTCCTTCCTTCACTCCCACCTGTCTTCTTTCTTGCCTTCCTGTCTTCTTGCCTTCTTGCCTTCTTGTCTTCTTGCCTTCTTGCCCTCTTGCCTTCTTGCCTTCCTTTCCTGCTTTTAGGTCAAAAGTTTTTTTTCCAGTCTCCCTTCTCATTTCATTAGTCTTTTAGTTATGCAAAATCAGTGTTCTATGCCCAGCTGAAGCTTTTGAACACCCACCACGGCATCTTCTTCATCCTTCTTGTGGTTGTAACTATTTCAGCACCTGCTCTTTCTCCCTACCTTGCATGGTTATGTCTGTGTGTTTTCACACACATGCTGTCTTGGTCTATGTTAGTAGTAATAAAGATTGAATAAAAGCCCCAGGTTATATATTCATTACTGCAGAATCAGTTTTTATTCTTAGTTCCTTTTCTGACAGCTGTCTGGACAGGGTATTTCTGGACATACATAGCATCTCAACTTCATGGCTGCATCTAACTTTGATTTAACAGATAGAAAAGATGTTTGCCTGAAGACATCCAAGGGGACAATAGAAAAGACAGTATTTCTTTGCCTTTTTGTGCTTGCAGTGATGGGTATTCACAGCTCTGAAAATAAGTTGTAAGGGTGATCATTCTAACTTAAAACCTTCGTTTAAAAGTCACAAATACTGTTTTTAAAATTACTTTTTGGGAATTAAGTGACCTGCACTTCAGAAGATGAGATGCTAATGAGAACAAAGGAGGACAGTATGATGAAGTATTCAACAGCCTTCAAAAGGGTGTTGCACAAGTCAGAAATAGTGTTATTCTGTTTCTATGACCTCTTTTCTTCTTTTCTTCCTAGTTTTGCACTTCCTGAGAAAAAGAACTGTTTGTGCTATTTCTCTTCTGCATCAGTTCTTTGACTGGTTGGATCAGTCAGGAAGCCCATTACCTTGTGTCAGCACGAGTGCAGTTACACAGAGTTCATGTGGAGCAATGTTCAGTCTTTAAAATTGTCTTATTATCCAGCTGCCTGGTGGACTCTTTGACAAACAAATACTCTCCAGCAAAAGACCTTAATGTGCAAAGGATACTCCTCATATTACTCCTCCTTACTCATTTTAATTGATTATTCAGTGGCTTGGAAAACTAACTTCCTTCTCTTGTTGTAACTCGTGCATTTCAGACCACCCGAGGCAGGTTTAGAGTGGCAAAACCAGTGTTTATACTGTGACAGATACAAATTGCAGATAAAAATCTTTTCTTTAGATATTGTTAAAAAAAAAACAAAACAAAAAGGATATGTTGTAATGCCAGTGGGATAACTATCAATCTCACAATTACAAGTGAATTAAAATCAGAAGGTATTCATCCATAATTTGTGTAAATCTCACAATATCCATACAGCTTATTGCATTTCACTAACCTTATAAAGTAAAGCATTGAGTACTTGGTTCAGCAAAAGATGTTAGGATAAATTTGGGATTTTTTTACGTCTTTCCTTCTCAGTTTATAAGTTTCTGCTATCAGAAAATTAAGTGCCTATTTTCCTGTTCCCCACATCTGGATAGGAACAGATTTTTATTTTCTTTAATTGGCTGAAGACTGATGTCTATGAAATAACCAAATTCCCCTTAAATCGGCAGACTTCTCAGATTCTTTGCTGCATGAATGAACAAGAATTTAATGATTCCAGGCAAATTTTTCCATTCAATAATGGAGTGGAACACTTTACATTACTTCATCTCTTGCCACAACAGTTTTTGCTGTGAGGATTCTTTTTCTATTATTTTTAACTTTTTTTATATTATTGGAATTTTAAAGGTGTGGAGGCAGGAGGGACCATTTCTTTTCAACTTGAAATACAGGCTCTTCAAGAATTCCAATAGTTAGACTCTTCATTGTTAACAGGAGTTTTGAGCCTTTTAGTATTTTGAGACAATGGATATAGAGGGATGTACTGGCATCCAAAACTACACCCTCAGTCAAGTATTAGAACTTTGTGAAATAAAGTATACAATTTCTAACAGCCTTATCTCCACCTCCAAAACATATGGATTTCAAGTCTTCAACATCATGTGATTCATTCTTGAGGCTCCACTTCTGTTATTCTTATGACTTGCCAACGTAGACTGAGCTGAAGATGGTTAAATTTCCCCAGTATGATCTTGAATGAATACCACCCTGCAGTATTAATCTGAGTGAAGATTATTTTAGCACTAAAGTTTCATTTTCAGATTTGGACTGTTCTGAAAGTGTTTCAAATGAAAACAAGGATGACTCTGAAAAAAAAAAAATCAAAAAGAAGGTTGTGTCAAAACAGGGTAAAAAGGGTAAAAACTGCATAAACTATGTACTCAAAAATCACTGCTCCTGTGGAAAGCTGCCTGTTGCTTATTAGCACTATGAATTAAAAGTCCAATGCATTTTTGTGCTCATCATAAGTTGGTCTGTCACATTAAATACTGTAATTTTTTTTAATTGCTTTATTGTCAAGGTAGCTGTGTGCCATCAAGAGAGAGGAAAATAGAATCTGAGCCCCTATATACTAATTAAGCCAGATGGATGCTTTTTCTAGAACAGATATAATCAAATATTAATCATTGGGGAAGCTACAACTCCCTGGAGTCTCTTTCATGGAGTCAATCCACAGAAGTTGTGTTGAGTACACCTTAAATCAACAGCACATCAATGATAGAGAGGAAAAAAAAATAGGATTCGAACTGCAAAACAAATATTTTGTTATACTATTTGAACTAATTACATACCTGGAATGCATGACCTCAGGAGATCTAGATGCTGTGACTGGATCTGGCTTAATTTCATCTGTGTGAGGCTCAGTCCTCTAACATCCAGGAAAATCCTCAGAGTGATTCAGTGTTCTTGCAGGCCTAGCATGGAGCAGCTACAACCAGCCAATGAAAAAGGGTAGGCAAAGGACATGTCTAAGGAGATCTCTGATGCCTTGACTGTTGATTAAAGGCTGCTCATTAGGAATCTCTCAGCTGGGTGTCAGTATAGGCATATGAACATTGAACAGAAAAATAACTTGGTTTTGAGTATTTGAAAAAACCCAGAGAAACTGGTATTACATAAGGGTGGTGGGGACTCAACAGATCAAAGGTGATTCAAAGCCTCACTTACAGTATTGTCCTGATATGGGTAAGACTGTGAGAACCTGCCTTTTCCCTGCCCAAGGCACTTCTGCAAGTTCTGTAAGATTTATGTGGCAAAAAAAATGATAAGGAAGACCATGTTGAACTACATCTCAGTGGCCTGAGGACTCCCTGTGTTCTGGTCTCTTAGAAACCTTCATGTTTATGGAATTGAAGAAAAAAGTGTATACTACCCTAGACATAGGTGTAAGAAGTTATTCTTGAAACCATTGAATTAAATTATTAATTATGCTGGCTCCTCTGATTGTCATGGACTTGAATGAAACAACCATGGCTGTGAAATCCTGCACAAATGTTCTTTAGAATGAACTCAGTCCATTTTCAGGGTCTTCAACTGGGTGGAAACATAATCTATGCTGTATACCTCTTCCAATCTATCTTTGAATTTTGATGTTGTTTACATTCACTGATTGGCTGGATGGTTATATGGAGTATTTGTGAGCAAGTGTATGGGGAAGTTTTTGATTCAAAACTGGAATCATCTTTTGCTTAGAATGCTATCAATATTGGAGGGTATATTGCCTGAATTTATCTCAAATTTTGCTGATTTTGGATTGTCTTAATTTTATCATTTGGGTATTTCAGTTGTAATATAGAATACTCTGTAGCATGTCTATTGGATGTTTATAATGTTGGCTACTGAATTCTATATTAACCTCACTTTAATCTTCTGGGCTTCATTATAATACAAATAATAAAAAAAATTATAACTCAAGTATTTGAACCACATAGTATTTTCTGTCTTCTCCTCTCCCAGGCCTGAAAGTGTTAGGAAGGTTCTCAGGAGAAAAATTCAACACTGCAATGGCTCCAGCTCAGAGAGACACTCCTAATTTCAATTAGTTAAACAGAATGACTGAGCTGGACTTGTGACTTAATCTTTGTCGCAGAGGCAAACGCTAACATGTCATTCATATTAAGCTATTCTCTGTGGGTCAGAGAGATAGGAGAAAACCTGGGAGGTTTTGCATGTATGAGTAGCCCCTGTCTTCTCTTTTCCTCACATTGTTAACTTGGGTCTTGCACCTTGAGCTTTACAGGTACTGGTAATATGCCCTTGCAGACATAAGTTGTTTCAAATGGACAAAATTGGACTTTCATGCTACGTGACTAATTAGTATAAGCAAATCTTGTCTCATAGCAACCTAGATCTGATGATGAACACCTGCCAGCCCAGATGGTTTGGGGAGGAATTTTCTAGTTTAATAGAGCAAAGTTCTGTTGCTGAACTGCTTGAAACTATTATTCAACAAGAATTTTGGAAGAAGTCTGAGAAGTGATTATGGTGAAATATTAACAAATAAGAATCTCCAAAATTGTCATGTTCAATAGTCATCATTTGTCAAGGTATGACTTTTAAATAATGCAGGGCTATTGTATCTTATTCTGTCTATGTGTGCTAACAATAGTATTGAATAGGCATAAACTTGGGAATATTACAAAACAATAAGACCTGCAAAGTTACAAAATTTGTTTTCTTGTTATAAGGTTTTCTGGTATTAATTGCAGTCTATAGTTCTAAAAAGCCATATATACAAATTTTTGGAGGAGATTATTACAGGAGATTTTGGTAAAATTTTAATTAAAAATTCAGATATATGAACTCCTAATTATTGATTGACTGTAATTTTATAACTTACAGCAATTGTTCAGAATAAATATATGGAGAGTCCAAAATATGTCTGTGTGTTAGAGACATTGTTGCAGCACCCTCATAAGGGACAGATGAAATTCTGATCTCACTGATATAAAAGATATCATTATTTCAGCCACCAAACATGAGGAAACTTAAAAATTTCAATAATTTCTTGTAATCTTAAAATTTTAAAAGAAGATGAACTTATCTGAAGCTCTTTCATTAATTGTTTATTAAATTTTGAAGAGATTAAGAAATCTCTGTGAAGAGAGCAATGCTATTAGTTTCAATGAAAACCCTATATCATAGTCCCTTCTGCATTTTAAAATAGAACACCAAATTTTCCTCAAAGCAACTGATTGACTTTTCCATTGTTACATGCTTTGTTTCAGCTTTATTACCATATCTAAAAAATTGAATACTTAATAATATAGAGAGAAAGGAAATCCTCTTGGAAATTTTGTGTACTATGTATTTTGTCTTAGATGTATTTATTATTTTAATTAATATTGTTGCTTAATTTTAGACATGGAGAAACAGACATGATAAAAATTCTCAGGGTTTAGAAAACCCAACAATTTCTTAACAATTGCACCACTTTCATGTGCATCTTCCCTTCTTTTTGTAAAACTGTTCAATATGAAAGAAGAAATATGAAGAACTTATTTTAAAGACTGGTTTATTATGAAGTCCCAGAAAAAAATTTTGGCAGGCATTTCATACGCTAATATATTCCCCAACTGGAACTTAACAGTTCTAGGGTTCTATGAGTCAGAAAAGAAAAAAAACCAAAGTTTCAGGTTTTGTTTCAAGTTTTGACTTAATAGCATTAACAGTAGAACCATGGTTTTTCTCAGTAATCTAAAAAGAGATCCTTGAGAAAATATGTAAGGTGCATAAATTCTTCTTTTTATTTACATTTATTTATATTCCCTTTCCCTGATGGAATCAACACTTAATTATATGTGAGAACTAAAATGGGGGGATTTCAGCAGTCACTTACCATTCATTGCAGATCTAGAGTACAATTTAATCTCTTAACACTTTCCAGAGTTGTACTTGCCTAGAGCCATCAAGCTAAGAAAAAATAGATCATATCATTGGCTACTTAGAACTGGAAGAACAGTATCTTCATCTAATAGAGCAAAATCCCTATTTTCCCCCAAATTCCAGCAAACCACAAGGCAAAAGAAAGCTACACTGACAAAAGGTACGGGGAATCTGGGATATGTCAGGCTACAAGAACAGTTCAAAGCATTTTTATCAGAACATGCAATGTATATTTTGGTTAAATTTAAGAAAAACTAGCCAACTTTCACTCATCAGCTTCCTAAAATACCATACCACAACTTACACTGCAGGATTTTGCTTAAGAACATTTCCTCTGTTTTTTTTATCCTTTGCTCTTTTTTTCTTTGCAGGAGACCGAAGGAACAGAACTGTATTATGTTAAATTATTTTCTTTTTTTCTCTTTGCTTTCTCACAAATATGAGGTGTGATCCTATGATACAAAAGTGGTAAGTATAAATCAAGCCTCTGTGATACAACATCCGAGGCACAACTTTGCTCATTATTGAAAAAGTCAAGAAATCTGGTTGTTCTGTAGCATACATTCGGGTTCTTTCTTAAGATAAATTTAGAAAATACTGCATGTAAGTGCTTACTAATAATGTCGAGAGCAAACTCACAATAGTGAGCAAATAGTGAGCAAATTAATAGTGAGCAAATTAAATTCGTTAAGTGAATTAAATAGCACCAATTACTTTAAAAAATGCATTGAGGCATCAAGACTAAAAGCTGGATTAAAACTGAGATAGCGTTATACTTGTAAAGATCCTGAGCAGGAGCTGACATGGACATTTGATTTCCCACTTTCACATTGGTTGTCTTTCTACATACTGCTTACCTCCTTCTTAGCCTATTTGATGACAAAGTTTTTTTCAGGTTTCATTTAAATTTTGGCCTGAAGCCCACAGGACAAAATAGATGATGTCTTCAAAACCAAGCCTGACAGATATTTCAGAAGGAAAGTGATGAAAATAGCATAACTGTCATCCAAGTGTTTCTTCAAACAAAGTCCTTGGAAACAAAAGAATCCTTCAGAAATGCATATATGTGCTCGTGGAGTGTGTGTATATGTGTGTAAATATTTAACACACAATAAAAGGGAATTAAGATTAAGAGAGAATAAATATGTTTATATTTAAATTATCCAAAATAACTGCAGGATAAAGCAGTTGTTTTGGATGTCAGATGGCAGTGTATAGGCAGATAATGTGACCGCTTGCTGAGATTTCTGAACAGATCTCCACACCTGATCTATTCTCAAATTCTGTATCAAGTTAAAAACTGAGCCGGAATACGAATTTTCTCCTGAGAGGAATGGATTGGCACATTAAATCCATTATAGCAGTGTATGGGAATTCTTGTATAAATGACTAAATATATATTAATATGTAAATATGTATGTGAAATCGTAATGAGTCAGGTCTGCCAACATTATCATTGAAAGGTGATGACCTTTCCAGTTCCGTACATCAGACTTTAGAAATATCTTCCTCTAGGATAGTATGCAGACACCACTGTAATCCTGAATAGCAAAATAACAACCAGGAATTATACTTTTAGGAAAGTAGACTGTTGTGAATGAATTTGGGTAAATCAGAAGTTTTTCTCTTCTACTGTAATTTTTAAAGTATGTTTTTCTTTCCTTCTTGACTCTAACACGTGTGAACTTTTTTGTGTTCTGTTCACCTCAGCAGTTGTTCTGTACTTCTGTCTGGTCCCAGTTCCAAGAACTGACAGCCGCCTCAGCTGATCATCAGCTCTGCTCACAACTTCTCTTCAGAAATAGTTCCTCTTTTATTGCAGTGCCATGATATATTCAAATGTCTACTCTCCCAAATGAAGGGAGAAAACAAACCAAATTAAAAAAAAACAACTCCTGAGTGCTTTCAGAGCTACATTTAATTTCTACAGTCCTGTCTAGTCTGCTTGGGAATTGTTAATGTTATGAATAGAGGCAGCAAGGCAATTTGAAGTAAGAGATGAATTGCACTCTGTTAAACTGCATGAGACATAAAGGTATGCTTCTATTGTCCTTATGGGGAAATTATGAACCATTGACTTAAATTCTCCAGAACAGCATGATTTGCAACAGTGTGAATTCATACTGATGAGTCAGTCTAAGACCACTGAAACCATTTCATTCCTTATCCAGTTCCTTCCTTCTTAAAGGTAGTTCTTCTGTAAACTTGGAATGTCACTTCCAAGAGATTGTATCAGAAATTGTATTTAATTATTTCTGTGTCATATATTCCATCCTTCAACTAATCAGCAGTACAATACGCACGAAAAATAAGACCTAATTCTGTTTCAGTCAACACACTCTATGTTCTCTCTTTCACATGAGATCTTAGGAGAAAATTCTGGTTTAACACTATCAGAATAAAACATATCTTACCTAGGACATTTCAAAAAGAAGTTTCAATAACCTAACATAATTTATTTCATTTTATTTGAAAGCAAAAGTTTACTAGGAGAGAAAAAACCCTAAAAATATACATCTGTAAAGAAATTCAGTGTTCAATACTAGAAATGGGTGCCATGTCATACCTGCACTCTACGCAACTGTTGTCTCTTTGTTCTAAATCTGCAGAATTATTTACCAGAGACATTTGTAGGAACAACTCCCTTCTTTTCAAGTTCATTGAAAATTCTTACTGCACAATGAAAACTGAAAGGTACTGCCACAAAATGCAGTATAATGACTTCTTTCTATCTTGTCTCCTCGCCCACTATAGCATGAAGTTATCTCCAGAATCAGACTCAGTTCTTAATATTAAAGACTATATGGTGAGCAATACAAAATCTCTTCAGAGCATTCTTTGGTATTGTAAATTAATCCATTTAGACTTCTTCCAAGTTTTCTAATACTTATTTTCCACAAACATTGAAGAAATTATGTTTATTGGCTTGAATGCTATGGAAATCAAAGTTAAATTGCTTTTAACATTTGTGCTCATCAGTCTCTCATGCAATCAGGGATCAGAAATAATTCACAGAATCTTGGAATATCAGGTTTGAAGGTACCTGAAGGATCATCTTGATCAACCTGCTTTTATAAATATATGGTCTTGGCAAGACGGCCCAGCATCCTGTCCAGACGAATCTTAAAGGTGTCCAATGTTGTGAAATCCACCGATTCCCCAGAGAGACTATTCCAATGGCTGTTTGTTGTCATTGCAAAAGGTATAATTGCAGTATGAATAATATAATAGTGCTATTGAATTCATAACCATTTAATTGATCCAGTGAGTAGAGAACATAATTCTTGGAGAGATACACTCATTGGCAACCAGAAAAGAGTTAATCATAAATATATTCACTGAAATGTGTTAGTTAATTTATCCATTCTGCTATGAAGATATGAAAGCTTTCTGAAACTTTCTTAATATATGAATGGGGCAATAACTTAGATGAGGAGTGGAAAATGAAATTTTATGAATATATTGCCTGACTCTGTAAATGAGGACAACAAATCAAATAGAACAAAATAAAAATGATAGAAATTCAAATTCACTTGTTGTTCCAATTATTGTTTCTTTATGTTTTGCCTAATGTGCCAGTCTCTTCTGAAAGGCAGAATCAGAGTTATTTTTCAAAAGAATGAAATTAAAATATAAATTACAAACACTCTCTCTGAATTTTGATTGAATAGGGATGACAGCAAGAGGTGTCAGGAAACTGTCACAAGAAGGTTACAAAGAAAGGCTCTGAAAATCAGGAATGCTGATTGGGTGAAATTCAAAGGCATTGAAATTGTAATTTGAAGGACAACATCTACATTTAATCTCATATGCATATCTATACTCTGTTTCTTTGTTCTGCAACCAAATAAAAATGTCATGAAAGTACTGACTTGGCAGGTCTTCCAGTTCTCCCACTACTAGTAGAACTGGAAATTCAAAGTTACTTGAGCTTTTATTTCTTGTAAAATTTTCCAGGGAGGAAAAACTGACAGCTGTTGAAACCTTTCAGCTGATATTCTGCAGCCACAAAGTAATGAAAGGATAAAAATGTTCTTTCTCTCCTTCCTCTTCACACTTTCTGAGTATGAAGGTGGTACTGAATGAGTGCTGTGAGATAGAGATTTCTAAATAGTCCTCCTGGATTAATATCTATATATCACCTGTAAATATACAAACACAGGTCTAGATCCACTTAATAAAGCAATGTCAAAGCTCCTCAAAAGAGGTGGACCAAAGTGCCTTGGCTTTTTGGATTCAGTCTGTATTCACTGTAGAGATACAAGTGAAATTTTTCTTCTTCATTCTCACTGATTACAGATGGATGCATACTGCAGTCTCAGGACATCTGTCTTAGCTTGTAACTCCGAGTCTAATGATATCTGTTGGCTTAGAGACTCTTCAATGATTTATTTTGGTCCTGCTTCAGTGCGACTGCTGAACAAAGTCTGGATCTGAGAAATCTTATAAGGTAGCAGGATTCACATTTTCAGTGGACTGTGTTTAGTGTAGGCTGTACAGATCAATTAATCATATTTGTTCTAGACCAGAGCTCCTGCACATAGTCAAGCTTTCTATATTAACTACTAGAAACAAGTTTCGAAATGTTTATATCAAAAATCCATTGGCAGCAGTGAATGACTGTATCCTTCATGCTGTTATGTAAACTTTTTACTATAAGTACAAAGAGTGCCTAAAACATTAATGGGGAGTCCAGAAGCCCAGCAACTAAGGAAAAAAAATGGAATATTGCCATATTTTCAATAGTAGATAAATGGGAGGAAACCTATTTGTAAACACAAACCCACCATTCAGACCTTCCATATGAAATACTCTAAACATGCACTTATTCAATTTCCAGTCACGCACCATTCATATCAATACTATTTAAGAAAATATATTTTCTTCTATCCTAAACACTCTACAAAGTATTTATACATAAACAGTGTATGTGCAACTATTCTACAGAAACTAAAGCCAAGATAATTCCTAGTACTTTTTCCAAATGTTTGATGGGACAGTAGAACTGATCCTCTGGGAGGCCCTCCTTTAAAGGGTAGCAAATCCAGAATCCCTGCTGGCATTTTCATGTAGTTTGTGCTGTCCATATTCTACTTCATTGCATATCTTTCTTCTGTAGAACAAGTTAATTCAAGTTTTTGTCAAAACCAAATGAAGCTGTCATGTTAGGATACTATTCCGATCAGGCTGTAGCATTTTATAGCTAGAAACTTCAAAGTATTGAAAGAATAGTAGGGAGTAAGAACACCAGTTTTAAAATAGTGTTTTCAAGAGATTATTTCAGCTTCTAAATTATTTCAAGATAGTTTCAAATAAAAGCAACTTATTGTGCCAAATTTTATAGCATAGTTGTTCCATTTTCTTTCTCACTCATTTCAGTTCTGATGACAGGCTCTATTTGACAGGATTTTAATTAGTTTCCGTATGTGATCTTTTTGTACCATGTGACTCTGAAATTTTCTTAGTGTAGGGAAGAAACCCAAACAATTTAAGCAGTTACAATTATTTGCCTCCATCAGTTCTAACATTCCAAAAACAGATGGCTTTGAGAGTTTTTTTATTCTTCGCGTAGGGGTATGGTTGATATACACAGTTATCATTTACTGTTATTTATATTTAACAATACAAACATATATTGCACATATATTTGTATATTAAAACAATACAATATACAAATTGTTGTACATATACAACAAATACATGTATATATGTTTATGTGTATATATATATACATATATATATACATATATATATATATTTACTGTTGTTGTCATTCCACATTGTTTGGGTACACATTTTGCTCTCTGAGTATCTATATTAGAAGAAACAAAGAGAGACAGGAGGTCAACTGAAGGATTTTCAGCTGTTAAACTCAATTACAAGCAATGACTGAAATGAATTTTAAAATGCCTTTCCTTGAAGGGTGAATGTACTCTACTCTCCAATATCTGACATGACAATGCTTGCAGGAGCTTTCTGAAATGAAATAAGCTCTGCTTATTATTTTATTTGTTCAGGGAGGAGTAGGGTTTGCATTGTTTTGAGTTTTTCTTTTGCATCAGTTTCCTTCTATTTTCATGGGGGCACTGAAAAACCACTGTCAAGTGTACCATAATTTCCTGTATTCCCAAGAAGAGCTATTAATCTGACAGAAGCAATTAATTTACAATACACAAAGCATAAAAAATGTTTAATTCAAAGTTTCAACAACTTAAAACAGCAAAATGAAATGTCAGAGGACAATTTGGTATAAATTACAGGGGAGGAAGCCCAGCATCTATTTGCAAGAGAAAATGATTGACTGGTGTTTTTTAAACCCATAAAATTCAAATAAAAGAAAGATATTTTCACTTTCATGTCCTTTCTCTTATTCACTGTATAGTTGCTGACATATTTCCAATTATATAATTATCTGCTCTGCAGAGTTTCTAGGTTTGTAGACTGCTTTAGACTGCTCATTGCATAATTTTTTAGTTATCTGAGTAAAAATATTTTCATCTCACTACTTGAATCCATAATTAAAATTCTTTATAATTAATTCTGAAAAGTGTTTAGTTGCCACAATTAAAACCAAGTGAATTATTGGCAAAGATTTTTTTTTTAAGTTTTTTTTTTTTTTTGATTCACAAAATAGTGTTCCCTTGTGTCTGAAATTTTCCAC
Source organism: Pardalotus punctatus (assembly GCA_013400915.1). Lineage (NCBI taxonomy): Eukaryota > Metazoa > Chordata > Aves > Passeriformes > Pardalotidae > Pardalotus > Pardalotus punctatus. Next base: position 420,085 of record VZTX01015857.1, read on the forward strand.
TTGCAACAAAAATAATTTTAAAACTTTGAACCTGGCATGGTAAACCACTTATACACATGCCTAAATTATTCACAAATCATGGTAACATTATCACATTCATAGATTTTACCCTGGAAGCAACGATTAGACCACCTAGCCTGACACTTCATATAACAAAACTGGAAAATCAAATGCACTTTTTCCCTTAGTAAGTCATGTAAGTTGTCTTCGGCTAAAAAAATATCTTCCAGAAATCTGATTTTGACTTCATAGCTTCAGGTCATGGTGTGGGTATGTTCATCAGTTGACTGTTTTTATCCATAAATACTGCATGAAGGAAATCTTTGATTTATGGGATTTAAATACATATTAAAAATTGAGGAACTATTTTCTCTGAAGGAAAACATTTTCTTGTATCAAAATCCTACACATGGTCATTGCTGAGGGATCTATATCATGCTAACATTCAACTTTGTTCTTGTTCCTGCAGAGCGCAAAAATCCTACTCATGTGAGTATGGAAAAATGGATCTGAAACTATAGTGAGCTCAGGTGGAGACTAATTGTGTAAGGCAAACTTAACTAAACCAACAGCCCTCTGCTTTTTAATATTAACATAATTCTGATGGAGGCTTTCCCATCATTCTTTAACACCATGAGGATTTTTAAATGCATCTTATGGTTTTTTCCTGATCTGCCTAATGATTTAATTCTTGAGTTCTAAGAAGTTATATTAGGTTTTCAGGACCATATCAAATAAGAAACCTTTTCATACATGTAACACTAGATCACATAATTATGCAATAAGGAAAGTTGGATTTCAGATATGAGAAACTGCAGATATTTTGTGTGTATGATAGTGAACAATTTTATGGATTTGGTTGTGGGTTTGGTTTTTCTTTCGGGGAGAAGGCATAAGAGGGTTGTTTGTTTGGGTTTTCTTTTTCCCTGCAAGACAAGGAAAAGAAGTTTGACAAGAGCACCATGATTCTGGTCCTTTCCAAGTAAGTTTGACAAGTTTTTTTTAACAGATGTCAGCCTTGCCCTCAGTCTGTTGAAATTTTCTGTCAAATCTTATCACTAGTTTTAATGACAGTGGTTAAAAGTCTGTAATAAGAGTGCTTTTACCCCTGTGGTCATGCAATTCAGTAAAAATAATAAAGGCAAAAATCACAATATAAGGCTCACAAGCTTGCCTGGGAACCTCAGGATGAAGGATTTGTTCTTTATTGCCCTATTCTCTTCTACGAGGATTCTTTTTTCACTTTTGCTATCATGACTGCCAAATTCTTATCTCCCCCCCAGGTTTCTGTTTCACTAGTTTTTGGACACTATGGCTGAGAAGAAAATATTACCCTGCAGATTCTCAGGAGCCATAAACTGGAGAGAGTTCAAACTGCCAGAATATCCCACTTGCCTCATGGAAGGCATTTCAAAGGCATGGAGAGCTTTGATTTTTGTCTTGCAAACATAACACAAGACGATGGAAGGTGAGAATTAATCTCTGGGGTTTTGGTTTTTTTATTTCCAAAACTCCAAATAGAAACAAAGGTATAATAATTTATATGAGATAAAAGGAAGCAAATGAGCTCTCATTAGAGTCAAACCCAAACATCTACCTCCCTCTTTGTCCATGTACCAATGTGGAACCTCACTCAATCCCTGTATAGCCTAGAATATGGGTTAGAGGTTACAGTGCTCTCCAAACAAATATTTGAGGTAGTACATGGGGGATAGGGAGAGGGATTTTAGGACGATTTCAAGGAATTTTGGTTTTTTTTCCTAAAGGAGGCTTTCTGGGTTTTCTAGAGAAGCCTATGAGCTGCTTTTCCCTTTTTTTTTTAAGACCTTTTTGTTGAAACTAACAGAAGTACATTATTCAATCAGAAAAAATACTAGAAAGAGCTTCATTCTTTCAAATGTAAAATGCTTTTTCCTACTTTATTCTATAAACTCCAGTGTGATCCAGAGTTATACATATCTATTGGCAAAATGTTATTTAAGTAGCAGTCTTACCACTTCTTTTCTACTCCTTCCATTTAATTAATCAATTATTGCTTGTACTGCTGTAGCTGCTAGTGGGGATTTAAGGTGAAAGAAATTATGTCAAATAGTGAAAAAAGCCCTACAAACCAACCAAAAAGAGCTCCTACCAACCAGCCAAAAAAACCCCACCCCAAACTGCCACTCCCTGAAGTTAAAAAATTGAAAGGTTAGCAAACACCTTTTGCCTGAAAATACAATTTTGTGTCCAAGGGATACAAATCCGTTCACCAGTTTCAGCAGAGGTGCGTGTTGCTATGTCACCTTCCCATTCTCCTTCCTCAGTGCGCAGCTTCCATTCTGCTTCTCTTCCCCAGGCTGCAGAGCTCCTGCCCTGAGCCCTGGCTGATGAAGAAAGCAGCTAAGAGACAGCAGCAGTGCCCTGCCAGTTTTGTATGCTGAGGAGTTTCCTCACACAGCCAAATTTCTCAAGCAATTCTCCCACTGCTTCATTTTCACATTCTTCCACAAGACCAGCCTGAGGTGAACTGATGGCCTGGAAACAGAAACTGCATTCTTCGTGTGGATACACCTTAGGATTAAAGGAAAGAAACACATGAGTCAGCCTGTAGTTGTTGAACTTCTGTTCTTTAGGCGATTTCTTCTGTTTTCTTATATATCAGGAAAAACAAGAACTTGCTTTTATGACAGTTTTAAAGGTAATGGCCTCCAGTTCAAGAGGATTTCTCCCTAAGCACTGGGACAAAATAGTAAAGCATAAACTGCTGGCAAGATCACTGATAAAACAGTGTGTTAGGCAATGTCTACTGAAAAAAGTTGTTAGATGTCTTTTTACAAATTTATATAAATCAAAATATGTGTATTAATATAAGTATCACTACTAAAAAAGCTAAATAATTTAGCCATCCTTATATTAGTATTTTACAATAGAAGTTGTATTTTTCCTCACAAAATACTTTTTCTCCTTTCATTCAACATTTAAAAGGCTTTTCCAAGACAATAAAAATGGCTTTGCATTATTGCTTTCTTTTTTTATATTTGAGGTTTTATTTTGTGTTTTGTAAATCTTTTGTTTTGCTGCTCAAGATGGCAACAATTTTCTCTAGCAAATTCACCTGCTCTGGGTGTTTTATTCTCTCCAGTGTAACTGTGTAAAATTTAGAATACCTTATCACCATGTGCATCAACTTTGTTCATAAATAGAACAAAGGAAGAGATTCATGTTTGTTTCCCTGTGTTTGTGGTGGTCATTTTTTTGTTTGTTTGCTTGTTTGTTTGTTTTTGCTTTTTTTGTTTGGGTTTTTTTTCTTTGTTTTCTTATGGAACTGCTTGCTGCACAATTAAAGGCCATTCTAGCTCAAAAAGAAAAAACTCTTGACTATATAAGGTTGTTAAGAAGACCCAGGCCTCACAAAAAGTTCCCGTCATATACTAAGACATCAGTGAACCCAACTACCTTAAGAAAGCTCTGCTATTGGATATCATTGCATTCAGTCTTTTCTCTCTTCTGAGTGTGGGAATTAAGAAAGAGGGGAGCAGCATACGAGGCTGTATAAAAGAGGAAAACTAGATTCCCAGTCTTTTCAGCGATCAGAGTATTTCCTTAAATGTTTTAGAAAGTTAATGTGAGGGTACATGAAGTTGCCCCATATAAAAGTAACTTCACTGTAGCCATTCTGTTTATGAGGCATGAGATCCCCTGAAATTTCTGTTACCTTTGATGGTTCTGTGTAAGAGAAATTAAAAAAAAAAACAAACAAAAAACACCAAAAAAAAACCCCACCAAAAACAAACACAAAACCAGCCAGTAGCAATTTATTTAAGAGTATTAGGGACTAATTTCTAAGCCAAAAAATCAGAATGACTGAAGAATGACTTTGACTGAGGATTGGAAAGGATGGATTTATTCTGCACTCCTGATTAGAAGAAATTTCTATAGCAGGAGAAAGTGAACCACACATTCTCAAATTCTGAGCAATTGTGAGAAATGTAAAACCATGGCATTCTATGTAATCCTGCCAACAAAGAACTCTATTCTGTAAGGGAAGGTGTTTCTTAAACCTTCAATGAATAATAAAAAGATGTATTTTTGCAAATTTGTTCAATATATTGAGGAAAATAGGAATCATTAAAGAATAACAAGCTTAATATATTCTGAAGTATACTATGGCTATGAAATATTTTTTTCCATAAAAGATGAAATTATTAATAGCATTTTTTAATATTTTGGCATATCTAACTATATTTTTCTAATGCAAAGTGTTCACGTAACTGTTTTGCAATTACATCAGCTTTTTCTAGGTCTCTGGAATTACAGTATACATATTACAATTATAAATATCTGTTTAAATATTATAAAATTATATATAAAATTATTATTTCATTAAATTATTTTATAATATAAAATACAAATGTATATTTATTATATTAAGAATAAATATTAATTTAAATGTATATTATTAAAATATTTTTTTACTTCTAATTAAGATTACAAATATTGCAACTTCACAGTCTCTTTTTTGACTTATTTATTTAAGTACCCTCTATTTTAGAGCTCAGAGCATTATAATTCATACTCTAAATAGTATGTTTCCATTTACTGTTTGCCATGCAATTGTAGATATTCAGACAAAATCAAGAAAGCTTTGAAGGCAGAAGTATGTACACCCTGACAGCTAGAAATGGTAGATGTCTGATTTAGGAATTACCTTACTTATCCTTAAAAATAAGTTAATATCTCAATTAGAGGCTTGATGTTCTTCTTTCTGATGTATGTGAAGTGCATTTCACCCTCATTTGTTTGAGAAATGTCCTTCAGAACTAGAACACAGGTCATTTATAGTGATGTGCTCTTGTTTTGTTTGGGTTTTGGGGGGAGTTTTTGTTTGTTTGTTTGTTTGTTCATTATTCTTGTTGTTGTTTCTTTTTTTTTTGGGGGGGGGGGGTTGTTTGTTTGGTTTAGTTTGGTTTGGTTTTTTTTAATAAAAAATAATTGTGTTTAGAAGGACACCAAAGGATAGAAGAAACAGTCAAACTTATTCTGCATATTTTATTTCCAGTATCCAAAGAAAACGCAGTAGAGAGCATTTTGATTTAAATCAATCTTGCTGCCTTTCATTGTTTATTGAGGACTTGGCAACCTACAGACAAAAAGCATTGTGCAACTAATTCTCATTGTGTCATTGGTATTTTTTCCTCAAAATACATATATGGGCACATATAAAGCATGAATAAAAGGCAGATGAGCAAAGTTTTTTACTCATCGCAGTTCAGAAGGAAAATGTGGACCTGGAAGAAAAATGTTAGCATGCAGGAATTATGTGGTTTGTGTTTAATAAAACGACATCTTAAGCTGGATCCGCAAAGCTGGATCAGATCTCCAACTGTGAATTCAACAACATTTCTGGAGAGCAGCTAAAAATAACATTCTGCAAACAAAAAATACAGAGTTAGACTTTTCAGAAACAACTAGCAATGTATTTTTTAATAAGAATCAGATAATACATAGCGCATTTTGCCAAATAATTTAGCCATTTGTTTTGCTCCCAAATCCTGGTTGGTCCTCTGGTAGTCCATCCTGCAAATTCATATATCATTTAATCTCTTTGGCAATTAATTGTGTGCCTCCCTTTGAGACAAATCCCAGATGTAACTTGTGGCATAGCATGCTTCTGGGACCACAAACTGCACAGGGTGTTAGAGAAAAGTATAGCTACTTAGCCATTTGTCATCCTCTAGGATTATTCACAAGGACCTTTAAGAGCTTTCACTCCCCATAATGCCATGGCTGAGGTGTGATACCATGAGTGTAACAGCAGTCATTGGGGCAGCAACACAATTCTCCCATTGTTTCAGGTGTTTTGCACTTCAGTAAATGACTGATAATTATGTTTTAGAGCCACAGAAGGGTGATGGAAAACCCAGAGGACATGCAGGTCAGAGCACTGTAGTGTGGGCACAGGTGAACTATTTCAGAAGAAATCAGGAGAACAAGCATTGGTTTTCTCCTTCTGCTTGGCCTGGGGATCACTCCCATCAGTGGACGATTTTTTCAGATCAGTCATTGCTATTTATGCACAGTCTCAGTAATCCTTTAAAATATCCCAGGTAGAGGAACCAAGTCATTTAAGCAGGTGTATAGAAAAGATGTTCTTAAACTTTCTGGGCTTTTAGACCCTGATAGAGAGAACAAAGAAGAAATGATAAGCAAAAATTGAATGCAGCAGGAGGTCAGATGAAACTTTCAGCAAATTTGCTGAGCAGCTTCCCACTATGGCTGGTAGCAGATATGAGAAAGATGATCCATGTTTTCCTGGCTGAGCAGGATGAAGAATAAAGATGATCTGTCTAGGCTGTTTAGTGGCCTAAGAAGGGATCACCTCACCAAATATTTCCTTCCAGAGCAGGACAGGCATTGAATTTTATCTCTTGATAAATCTCTCCTGGAGGATGCATCTAAACATTGGATCTAATAGCCACTGCAGGCAGATCTCGGCTCACTTCTTTAATCTATTTGCACTTTTATATACATCTATTCACTTAGCACATGACTAAAAGATTGAGACATGAATAGTAAGTAGATGTGTAAAAATATTAACCATTATATTGTCTTTCCATTCAAAGCTGAAATTATAACTTTTGGAAAATTATACCAAGGAAGATGGCAGCTAATAAGTTTTCAGAACTAATGCCTAGGTGTAAAAAAAAGTTATTACTCTATAAAAATGGAAGATCTCATAGGATTGAAATCACATTACTCAGAATTTACAATATTTACAGACACTTCTTGTCTATGTATACCAGTAAATTCCAAATTACTAAAATTCCATGAGAACATCAAAATGAAATTATTTCAGATCACATGGTGATGCAATATTTTTTTGTTTTCTGTGCTTATGCACTCAATTTTTTAATTTGAAGTCATTCATTTGCTCATAACTTCAGGGAATTAAGTAAGTTGCACTGCACAGTACTTTAATGTAATATCCATCTTTGGTGACAGAAAATTAGTCAAGGTGTGAACCAGTTATTCTGGTAAGAACTCACACATATAAACTAATTGATAAAATTTCTTGGGGAGAAATACCTAATATAACCTCTTGGCTTTGTTCCAGAATGGGTTCTTATTTATACAGTTCAGCTTTATACAAAACTCTTCCAGGAGGGCAGATCATTGTTCTTGTAGCTGGTGGAGATATATTTAGTGCAAGTGGGAACTGTAGTGTGCTAAGTAAGCACAAAGGGTACTTCTCCACAGCTGACTACTGGAAAATGACAGCACCTGATGGGAAGTTAGAAACAGCAGGCCCGAAGCAATATGTTGAAAGATGGAATTCAGACACCCAAGGCTTGAGAATGTCATCATGCAACGTGTCAAGCTAATAAAACAGAACCAGACTTAGCAGCCAATGAAGGTGGCAGCTCCAGGAATGGCCTCAGGGGACACCACAACTGTGGAGAAGTCACCATGGTGCACAAACGGTGAATTGTTCAAATCCATCTTCAAGTCAGAATTATTTGGTTTTATGTGGTTGCTCTTCCTCTGAGTTTGGGGTGTATTAAAGAGATACCTTCCACTTTCAGGGCTCTTAGACATGCTGCCGTAGTCTAAATATTTGGATTATATTTAGCTATCACTTCATGTAGGAATCACCTGACTGCCCCAGGAACAGGATTTATAAGTCTTAAAATAATGTAACCAGGAATTTATGAATACTCCTTTATTAAACTCTTAAACTAAGACTTAGAATTTTAAAACTTTTTGAAGTACTATAATACTTTTATATCGGTAGCTTATAACCTGTATGCTGTTGTTCCTGTAAATTAGCATAAAAATTATGAGGAAAAACTAAATGTTAGCATAAGGTATTCATTTCATCAAATAGTAACAAATAGAGGTGAAAGTATATGTATGCCACCAAAAAAGAAATATTGGTTATTCAACTGTGTAATGCTATCTATAGTAAGGTGACCACTTTACATAAACAAATCTACTGAGAGAGTGCATATATATTTATTGTATTTTACTTATTTTTCACTTGTGCCAATTTGGAAAATCCACAAGAACAGGTTAATTAAATCACAAAAGTAACTGAGTAACATTCATGTCAGTAAATTAAATACAATAAAAATACATTATTTTTAAAATGTTTTGTAGGATTAAGTCCAAATGGCTAACTTTCTCTTGCATCCCTTGTCCTGGTATGTCTTATTCTGATTTTAGGCATTGCCAAAGGTCCTACAAAGAACATTTCTTTAAAAAAACCCTACATAGTAGTAATCAAGTACAAAATTAGTCAGGATAACCTATTACTTAGTACTGTTTCCTACTAAAATATTTCTACAATTATTTTATTATTAATAAACAAATTTGCAGTTGAATTTAATGTAATTAATTACATTGCAATAGAAAGTAGCATTGCTTCTACTTTAAAAAAATTTTAATTTTTCCCTTCAGACTTGCCACTAAACCCTGTACCTGCACTCTTGCACTTATCCCATAAGATAATCATAAAAGTTGTTTTAACTTAGTACGGTAGAATCTTAGAATGAAACCATCCATATATTTAATTATAAAAAAGGTCCAGCAAAATCCTTTCTGTCAAGATGCTTACTTGCTTATGGATTTTATTTATTTACTGCTGAGATACCCACTGTCTGCTGCCAAACCAAGTATTTTCTTCAATATGTTATGTTGAATAAAAAGGAAAAAAGAATTGTCAGTGCCAAAGTACCTATGAAGACTTCTCAGAAATGCATGGTTCATACAGTGGAAGCAGAATGAGCACTGTGATAGAATTAGGTGAATGAGTTACATTATTTGGAAGATGAGACATTTGAAAAATAACTATCAAGCTCAGTGTTTAGTTATACATAATTTTTTCCAATAAAACTTATGAAAGGACATTTATTCCTTTATTGAAGATTGTTCAAGCGGACTTTCTTTCCATTCATTATTACTATTTTGCAGTAACAATAAGGGAGCATAAAATAAATGTTGTATTGGTAAAAGTCTAAAAATTGATTGAAAGACAGCTTCACAATATTTATGACTTTATTTGCTACCAATGCTGAAAAGTACATTTAGGTATCTGAGATGTCGTTTGGGATATATTGTGTTCTCTTCAAACATTTTCAGAGTTCTGGTTAAAACAGAAGAGTTATGTTTCGGGTAAAAGGAAAAAGAAATCACAGACTATGCTGAGTTGAAAGAGACTCACAAGGACCCCTGCACAGCACCGTCCCCAAGAGTCACACCATGTGCCTGAGAGCATTGTCCGAACACTTCAGCTCTGCCAGCCTTGGTGCTGTGACCCCTGCCCTGGGGATCCTGTTCCAGTGCCCAACCACCCTCTGGGTAAAGAACCTTTTTGTAAGATCCAAAGTAAACCTCCCCTGACACAACTTCAGGCCATTGCCTCTGTCCTATCACTGGTCACCACAGAGAAGAGATCAGTGCCTGCCCCTCCTCTTCCCCTAGTGAGGATGTTGAAGACCACAATGAGGTCTTCATTCTCCTCTTCTCCAGGCTGAACAGACTGAGTAATTTGTGGAGGTCTCTCTGCAGAACCTCCCTGCCTTCAAGGCAGTCAACAGTTCCTCAAAATTTTGTATTGTCTGCGAATCTCCTTAGTATCCCTTCCAGTCCTGCATACAAGTCACCTGTGAAGATATTGAAGAGCCCTGCAGAGCTCTGCTAGTGACAGGTCACCAGTCTGATGTCACCCCATTCACTATAACCCTTTGAGTCCAACACATGGACCAGTTGCTCACCCATTATGTGAAGTGTTTATCCAGATGTCTGCTGCATGTTTTGTCCAGAAGAATCCTGTGGGAGACAGTCTAAAAATCATTACTGAAATCCAAGGCTTCCCTTGATCAGCTAGTTGGGTTACCTTGTCATAGAAGGATTGATTGATAAGAAGGACTTTCCTTTCATGAAGCCCTGCTGGCTGTGACCAGAGACTGCGTTGTCTTTCAGGTGTTTATCAGTACCTCCCAGAACAAGCTTCTCCAATCCTCTTTACCAGGGACTGAAATAAGACTAACAGGCCTGTAATTCCCAAGGTCCTCCTTCTTGCTCTTCTTGAAAGTCAGGTAATGTTTGACTGTAGTTGCACTGTTTTAGAATTTTCGTTTCTCTCTCATGGAGAATATAGATAAACTGTACTTCTTGTACTTTCTTAATCTCTGTGTTTTGTGTTAGATGTTGTATAAGCCGTGACCAATGGTCTTAGGAGGTGGATTCACTCCTGGCCAATGGTTACTAGTTTATTAGTGTATATAAAAAGAAGTTCTTGTAAATAAATCTCTCTTCTTCGCCATCTTGGATCCTGTCTGCCTGACTTCCTTGCCAGCTTCCACAAATCCCACAAATAACAGAAAAGCAGCCAACATTTGACAGCTTCCAGTCAGCTGGGATCTCTCTGGGTACTCAAGACCTCTCAAAAATCATTAAGAGAGGTTTTTCAATGACAGTTTTTATCTTCTGTTATTCTGAACTATATATTATATTGAATGGTATGGATCTGTGAGACAGGAGCCTATTAATTGTCTGCCAACATGTCTGTAGGGCATTTATTTTCATTACTTCCTATATTCTAAGTAGCTTTAAAAATAATTGGCCAAATAAAGTGATGTCTTTTGCAGAATTCAAGATATATTAATGTAACAGGCAGACTGAACCATTGTAATGACCTGGTAATTTCAGTATGAGATTGAGAATCCAATTAAAATATGTTACTTCTTATGATTAAATATTCTGGGGTGGAAGTTTGTGGATGGCATTTTTAGGCTTCTTTGATGCTGCCTTTGAACTTTGGCCTTGCTCTTAGGTTAAAAAAAATTACCAAAGATTTATCTAGCTCAGACCAACAGTCCAAACTTCTGGAATGTCTCAGGTTCCCACATCCAGGACAAATTTCAAAACCCATATGTTTGGAATAGATCTGGTACTATCACATGGGAAATCACAAGTGCTGTATTGCTCCTAGCATAGGAAACTAAAATTATTACGAATTTGCAAACCTGTGCTAAAAACTTGTCAGGGGAATAAGATCACATTCATATCAGACATATCAATTGTTGGAAATGAAATAAATTATCTGTATTAGGAAATCTATAATGTGTTTTGCAGACAGTAAAGAATTTTATTAACAGGTGTATTAGGAAATCTATAATGTGTTTTGCAGACAGTAAAGTGTTATATTAAGAGGTATATTTAAATTTAGAAAACATAGCAATGATACAGAAGCTAATAGGATTTCCAGATTTAGATTTGATAATTTTTTTGGTGAAAAACATTTTAATGGGTTTCAACTGAAGCAGGATTTTCCAGTAAAATGGAGTTAATGCCAGCAACTCTTTTGATCGTTTAACAGCCTGTGACAAGTCTTCAGCACATACGGTGTTTTAATTAGACATCATGTAGCAGCCAAATTGATCTCCTCTTGCTGACAAGTGCCAGTTAGTTTAAGGTGAAGTCCCAGAATGATTTCAGCTGGAGGGGAGTAGAATTAGAACATCAGCTCAGCTCTGGCCATGAAGTGAGTTTGTGTGTTATTACTGAAGCTAATAAATTTCCTTTGTCAAGCATGTACTTCTGCAGGTGAATGGGTGAATATCGGTAACCATACACTGAGATCCTGCTTAGCAGAACTGAATATGAAATAAATGTATGGTCTGCTATTTTCTAGGTCAAACTAACAGTCATTGAACTATATGTGATTTTGATTCTGCAGGTGCTGAATTGCTCCTCTGCTGTCATAGCAGGCAGGGGATAAAACAGCCTTCAGCACCCCCTTTTGTATGTCCTCTGCATAATAGGATTAAGCTTGTTGTCATTTAAAAACCTGAAACTGCATCTGCCTCATATATAGTGTTCTGTAAACAGCAGTGCTACTGGAGCTAAAACAAGGGTTGGTATGGAGAAATTTAAATAAGTCTGACAGTTACAGTGCTGCCACAGAGACTGAGCAGGCAGGGGCTTATTGCAAGCTGCTGCATTTCAGGCTGGGTATTTATCTTTGCTGGTGGAAAAGACAAAACCAGCAGTCACTCTGCTCCCCCTCCCTTATGTTCTTTTGCAGGATATAGCAAAACCCACCAACACAATCCACATCAAAGAGGAATACTATCCATTTGTGGGTTTAGGCCTGCTTTCCACCATATTTTTATCTTTAAGCATTTAAAGGGCAAACGGCCTTCTCATAAATGTGTTGGTTGGTATATATATGATTTTAGTAATGCCACCTTATACTTTTTCATAATTCTCCAGTGGATAGACCACACTGAAAGTGAAAATATGGGTTCATTTCCCTTTTTTCTGTGTAAAGAGTCAAGCCTCTCACTTCCCAAGACTATTCCCTTGTTAACAGCCTACAAAATACAATACTTTTGTAGGGCTCCAGAGGCTGCACTATTTATCAGTGAGTGTGTGGAAAGCCATTTTAAGTTGCAGTGCTCACTTGCAGCTGCCAAAGAAACCCATACTATTGCACAACAGGGTTTCCTGCACAATATGTTGTCAAAATATAGTTAAGGTGCGCTTGACATCAGGAAGTTTAAAATTGCTCTTGGGATCACCATTTTTAAGTTACAATAAAATAATTTGAATATTTTAATAGGCAAAGAAACATTCTGATATTTGACTGGGTGAGAGAAATTCGCTTCTAATATTATTATGTATTATTTATATATTTACTTCATGATTTATACCCTACTGGGACTAAGGACTGGGACACTTTGTCTGGACTTCAAAATTAAGAGTTCTGAATATGACTCCTAGTAAATAAAAACATATGGAAATGACTAATTGCAGGAAAAGAAAGAATATTTTGCATGTGTTCTTACTTAACAGAAATAATTGGGAGGAGTAATATCTTTTCATGTGGTAAACATCTATCTTCTTCCAGCGTAACTACTTCACTTCTCATGATAGAATGAATACTTATGAAAAATAAAATAAAATTAATGAACTTTTTACTATGTGATAATTTTTATAGATCATAGTCAAACAGGATTTTTTAGAACAAATGACTGAAAAATATTATATCCTGAATGTTTTAAAGGTTTTCTCTTTGTTGGAATTTTATTTAAGAGAAGAGCACCATGATATCAAGAGCACTTTGAAGTCCCATCACACTCTAATAAAGGCCTCTACTTATTACTTGCTTGCATATATTAAGTTTTTTAAAGCTACAGAAAGGTCAAGAAGGAAATTAAATATTTCCATTATCTCTATAAAATATTTCAAAATAATTCTATAGGGTTTTAATTTTGAAAGGGTTTTTTGTACTTGTGCTGAAGTAAATGGATTTTTAATACTGAGACTTTGTACATTTTGCAAAGCATACATATTGCTCACTTCACCAAGGAGCCAGGGCTGAATTCAGAAGAGATAATCAGCTTGATAATCAGCAAATTTAAAAACAAGTCACCAAAAATAAAACAATGTTTCATTAATGTGAATAGCTGTAAAATTCCTCAACCATTTTTGTTAGTAGGGTGAGATTCCTTCTCCTAATATTCCTTCTCTTGTTCAGTTAGAAATACTGCATTACAGCATTACAAAGAAGGCCTAGATATTGAAATAGTGTGTTGAGTCTGGTGGTTAATGGAGTTACTTTTCTCCATTGCAGCTCTGACAGGGCTGTGCTGTGCAGCAGTGGCTAGAAAGGTGTTGAAAACAACCATTGCTTTGGCTGAGCAGCTCTGCCACAGCATCAGTGCTGTCTCTCCACTGCTCCCCCCTCACTAGTAGACTGGAGATGGGCAAGATCTTGGGAGGCAACAGATCCAGGATAACTGACCCAAACTGACCAAAAAAATATTCCACACCATATGATGCCCACTCAGCTACAAAAATGAAGGGAAAATGTGTGTTGTGGAGGTGGGGGTAAAAAAGGGGGTGGGTTGGGTCATCACATTCATCTTCCAGAGCAAACACTACATGTACTGACACCCTATTCCCTGGGAAGTGGCTGTACATCACCTGCTGGTGGAAAGTAGAGAATAAATACTTTTCCTTTGACTTTGCTTTATTAAACTGCATTATCTTGAACCATGAGTTTTTTTCATCTTATTTTTTCCCCTTCCTGTCCTGCTAAGGAGGGGAGTGATAGAATGGCTGGGTTGGCACCTGTTTAAACCAAGGTCAACCCATCATAATTAGACAGATATAAGTATAGAATTGCCTCCACACAGTTCCACAAAGGAAAAAAAACACTGATTTGCATTTTAATCTGCAGAAATGGCTTTTTAGTTTGAGGTAAATATTTTTCTGATTTAGTTCTGAAGGTTCCTGGCTTACAGCCTCGAAGACCTTTAGCAGAGTTAAGAATAGTCTGTGTGCAATACCAGGTCCAATTTGGACCAGGTATTTTACTCAGGCATATAGAGAGGAACACAACAGCTCTTCCATGCTGTGGCCCAAACATATCCCTTGTGATGTTTCATACTCTTGATCACAAAATGTTGAGCTGCAGATCTAGTTACAGAAAATACTGTGAAGGTTGCTACTGCGGCAATGTTCAAGCCACTCCAAAATATTAATTTTGTGGTCCTCACTGTTGTATGTAAGGAGATAAACATGAAAAAATTCCACTAGAAATACTTCAAAAGATGGGCTGGTCAAGGACTGGGGGTCCATCACCAACAGATAATGTGCTTTTCTGGCTAAATTAAAACATGTGGGCTTATAACTATGTCAGGAAATAGTACTGAGAAAGTATTTCCCAAAGCACCTTCATTCTTCTATATAACTTCTAGCTAGAACTGAAAGTAATGAAAGCAAAATATACACACTGAAAAATATGTGGAAAGGTCCTTTTGAAGACTTTTATAGGTCATTTGAATTCAAAGTAAATTTAGCTCAGACCTTTTAAAATTGCTAACAGGAGATGCATTCTCAAGAGAGAATGTTTCAGAGATGTGCTTTTGTCTAGGTGGAGATTCTTTTTTAATCTTGAAATGGTCATCCATCCTTAAAATATCTCAAAGAAATTTATGTAATTCCCTAAATTCTATTTTTTCCTATTATTCATCCATAAAGACACTGCATATATGCCTGTGTTAAGATCTTATTTCAGTCTCAGAAAAAATGCTCTTATTTTTCCAAATGGAATAAAAAGCATCAGCAGATAAACATTGGTTTCAGAAATCTTTTCTGACTTGTTTTCTCTTTCAACACTGTTCTACATTTCTTTTGTAAATGAGTTTTACAAGTGTTTTTTTGTTTTTTTTTTGTTTCTATTGTTAAGGTTTTTTTGGGATATTTTTATTTAAGGCACAATTTTAATTGAAGACAAAACACTACTTGTCACAGAACCTTTGCTTATTTATTAGGTGTACTGTGCCTGGCTGTTTGAAGTCAAAAAGCTTTCACTATTTTAAAATCTCTCTCCCTTTTTCCTTATTAGAAGTCCTGGAAAGAAGAGCATATGTCACCAGCTCTTCCTAATGGAGAATATTTTGTGGTTATTTGCATTATTTATATACAAGCACAAACATTCTACAGGCTATTTTTGAAGCTCATTCTTTTCCTCTGCCAGTGGACCTGGTATTGATATTGAGTTCCATGACTTACCTAAAGCTGCCATAACTGTAAATAACAAAGAAAGATATATACAAAGGTAGTAGGAAGAATCCTGTTTGAACCCAGAGCAGAACAAGTATGTGCAGAATAGTTGTTATTGGTACTGGGGTTTTTTATGGTCGAGTCTGTAATCAGTAATCCAGTTGTCCCTCAGTAGGCATTTCCAGGCACAAAACCAAAGGAACTGGAAGTTTGCCTATGCATTTAATTTCAAGACCAGCTCCATAAAAATGTGTACATACTTCACTGCATAAATAGATGTAAATTCAATTAATTTAAATAAGAAATTAAGATTTTAAAGAAAGGGTACAAAGTTTTGTAGTTCTGGCTCCAAGGAGGGGAATTGTAAGGGGATATAAATGTGTTGTCATTAAATATTCAGCTGGAATCTAATAGGAAACATTTACCTTGTAAAGTTCAAAAAATGTAAGCTCTCCTTAATATTACTTTATGTTCAATAGCTTGACCAAGAACATAGGTGACTGCTTTTTTCTGCAGTTCCCTCAGTACAGTTGATGATATTGAGGATATCACAGAAACCTGCAGAGAAGGGTTTACATCAGTTACAGAGTCAGCTACTCTTAATTTCTAGGGAAAACTTTGTTTAATAATTCTGGCTGGGGTATTTTATTCTAGCAACTTAGAGTCAATACCTAGGCATCATGTCACACACTATAGACTTACAAAACAAAACAGTGGATTTCTTGAGAAAAAAAGGTCTTAATGTAATGTATTTTTAATTTAATCTACAAATAATTCCTTTTGAAATTATATGTTCAGAGACTCTAAAGAGCAGCAGACTCACTGTTCATTGTCTTCAGTGAGATGACCTGTCTGAACAGTGCTAATTAAGGTTCCTTTAAAGACCTCAGCTTCTTTCAATGAGAATCATGATTGGTTTTTGGTATGGCAGCTGCTGTGAGTATTTATATTTCTTCCCACTTCAGCTGTATGTTGCTAGAGGTTTTGCAGTTGCATCCAGGCATGACTTAAATGGCATTTTTCAAAAACCCTGGAAAAATTAGGAGCCTTCATGTGGAGGGATTTGAGGGAATATTTTTCAGTGAATAATTTGTTCAGAAAATGGAACCTGTTTTTTTTTCATTTACTTGTCTGTGAACAATGATTTTAGGAATATATTTGCTTTCTATCACAGTTTGAATAATTATTTTTGTAAAAAGATCCTATCCTGTACTTTTCTTCTTCATGATATGAAGTTGTTATTCACTTGTTGAGGTAGGTTACTTTTGCTTTATGGTTTAGAATATCGATTCTCAGGAGATTTAGTGTGTGAGTAAAGAACTCATTGAATGCAGAAAGAGATGCTATAAAGATGAGACTTCCAGGAAGTTGCAGTTAAATCTCATGTAGGCCTAGCAGACATCCAAATTACATGGCCAATTAGCTTTCCTTATTCAAGGCCTTTTCTGCCTCTCACTGCACTCCACCAGCAAGAAGGCTGGAGGTGCACAAGAAGTTGACCCAAGTGACCTAAATGATATCCCAAACCACATGGCATCATGATCAGCACATAAAGATGTAGAAGGAAGAGGAAGTGGTGTATGTTTGGAGATGGCGTTTGTCTTCCCAAGTCACCATGATGTGTGACAGAGCCCTGATTTCCTTGGCATGGCTGAACACTTGATGCCCGTGGAAAGTGAACGAATTCTTTCTTTTGTTTGTGTGGAAAGCTTTTGCTTTACCTATTAACCTGTCTTTATCTCAACCCCATGATTTATTTATTTCCTTTATTTTTTTCTTTTTTTTCTATTGTCATGGTTAAAACAACACAATAGCAAAGAATTACAACAGGAAGAAATAAGCAAACCACACAAACACCAGTTTTAGGAATCTAATCTCTGGTTGAAATGCTGTCCACCTTTATGAATCTCTGGCTTCTCGTGCAAGATGTTTGTGAAGTAGTCATTTATCTGTTTGGTCCCTACACAAGAAGGTGCTTTAAGAAGATAGAAATCATGCCATGTCTTGGAAAAGTGGTGGTATATTGTAGAGGGAACATATTGCTCTGTGAGATGATTGTTTCCCCCAGGCTTGCCTGACAAAAGCAGAGGAAAGATAAAGGTATGATGTTTCCTTTTACTCAAAAGTCAGAGTCTGGACCACTGGTTCAGAATATTAGAGGTGTAAATCCTATTTCCACCGGTTGTCATCTAAACTTATAAATAATTGCAGGAGCAGTGGTGCTTGTGATAAGACCTTCTTCACAGTCTTTATGAATTTTTTGTTTTCCTGCTCTCTAACAGCCTAACTCTGTCCCTCCTAAACCAATTGCCAGAGAACCAGTTTTAAAAGTCTTCAGGAACTTTTTTAATTTAGGAATGTGCTTGTAGGAATGTTGCATTAGTTTCCTGTGAATGCTTTTGTTGATAAATAATCACTGACCTGACTATACATGAAAAAACGCTTCATAAAGAGGCCATTCTCACAGTACTGCTGAACTTCGGATTTCCCCAGAGTAATGCCATGGACAAGGAGGGGTTTTGGAATATGCCTCTGCTTTTACCGAGAGTGTCTCTATTGCTTTCAGAGACCACTCCAGCCAGCACTTCTATGGTGCTGTACAGAAAGGCTTTCCTCACACCCGTGCCGGTGTCAGGCACAATTCTCACTCACCCACTGGGCCGGATTAGCCCTGGCATCTCCAGAGACAAAGAACTCAGAGGCCCTCTCTCCTGGAAATTCCAGACGTTTATTCTGAAGGGATCCAAGGTAGAAAGAGAGCAAGATGGCCCCGAGAGCCCTCAGTTATAGGGACGATCTGGGGCCAGATAACAGGAGGCGGGGAGAAGTCCCCTTAACCAACGGGGAGTAGGGAAGGGTAGGATTTAGGGTCAGGTTACAAAGATAGGGGATTACACAGTTCTGGGGAAAGACCATTGTGTTTTCCAGGGGGTGCTTAGTTTAGGAGGTTTTCGTGGGGTCCTGCAGGGTTGGTTTGATCCACCGCGACACCAGAGGAATATGATGTCAGAATGGACAAAGAACACTGATTTTGTGCTGCTAAAATACCACAGCTACAAACCACGGCTACTGTATGTGGCGCACAGATGCTAAAAGCAACACTTATGAAGGTAACCATAGTGAGATGTTTGGATAATGCAACAGTGCATTCAGAGATTGGCATTCCCAATTAATTCAGCGCCAGTGGTTGTCTAGACGAGTGTCATCATGTTTTATTTACCACATCCAACACCAGTGCTCTTTCTGAGAACTCCTAATTTCACACTTCACAGTTAGGTCCATTCTTTGTACTGTTCAACATGAGCAGCAGGAATCTGCCCCCCACAGAGACACTAGTTTCACCCCGTGAGACGGGGCATGTATTACTAAGCAAATGGCATGATCTGGCCTATGTATTTTAAAGATTTTCTTTCACACTGGCATTTCGTATTCATATTCTTTTGACCTTTTCGGATTAGCATTGCTTTTGAAGGAAGAGAGGAGAGGATCTATGGTTTGCTTTTCT
>VZTX01015861.1:0-11720 GCA_013400915.1 Pardalotus punctatus
AGCTGGGTGATGGACACCTTGAAAGGAGGGGCAGGTGGAGCTGGGCAGCAGGAATGGAGTGACCTCTTTGATCCCACACGTGTCCAAGGGCCGCAGCTGCCGGGGAGCCCCAACAGCAGAATTGCGCTGTCACTGATTTGAGTGTCCTGCCCAGAGCCGGGTGACACAAAACGGGACAGGAACGATTTTCAGCTGTAAACTGGAGGTACAAGGGGAGGTGGTGCCCAGCAGCAGCTCTGGGATGGGATGTGGGTGTCTTGGCGTGTATGGCATTGACATTTGCTGGTGTGAACTCACAGTTGGCTTGGCAGCTGTCAGCCAACTGCACATGGTGTCTTGACATTGTTTTCTTGGGAAAAAAAATAAATAAATTGATATGGAGGAGTGTAAGGTAGAGAAACTTAACTGGCTAAAATACAGAATAAGCTAATGAGTCATACCAGTGATTTAAACAATGTACCAGCACTTCTGGGAAAAGTACAGAAGGCCATAAATAGTCATTGGAAAGGCTGAGGTTGGAAAATACCCAGTAGTATAGACAGGCTGCTCCTATGGATGTGAAGACATGCCACCTTTCCAACCTGGTAGCTCAAGGTGGATGCTGAAATTAGCCTTGATTTAGGAATAAGAATTGCTGATCAAATGCAGGGAAACAAATATTGTTATTAAGAAGTCAGGACTTTGGGGATTTTTTTTAAGCAGACTTTGCTAGAAGGGGATGCACCAACAAAACTCTTTTGTTCTGATGGGTGTTTCTTGAAAGAAAATGTAGGTGGCAATCAGGTAATGCTATTTAAGGGCTGCTGAAGTCATGAGTTGTTTTTGGAGATTGTGAAGTATCAGTGAATTCCGCTTAAAGATTGGAATCTCCAGTTTGATAAAAATGAATTAATGAATCCTTATCAACACAAAACCACAGTCATGCTAAGAAAAAATCCTAAACCAGGAGAGGTAATTGTTCCCATGAGTTCAGATGTGTTCTCACTCTGCTCAAGAAAACTTCCCTGCAGACACCCCCACCCTTTTCACAAAAAAAAGTGAAGTATTTCTTCCAAGGAGGGGGACACAGAAGTGACCCTCCATCCCCACGGGTGTCCCTGCTGCCCTAGAGGTTGTGCTGTGGTGAAGTGGGGTATGAGCAGTTTGAGAAGAGTACAAAACTCACTGGGTAGTTGAATAGTTAGGAAAACTATTTACTGGAATTATGGAGTCTCTCTCTCTTTTTCTTTTTTTTTTTTTTTCCCCCCTATTGCAAATGGGATATTTCTATGTTGACATTCATTTCAGAACAGGCCCATCTTAAAGATTCTTGGTAAAATGGACAGTTAAAAGCTTTTATTCATGCTCTGGGATTAATAATGGCTGTACTTCACCATGTGTGCTGTAATTCTTTTAATAGCTTCATTCCATTATCAACTATTTATTAAAAAGATTTCACCACAGATATGGGCTTTATGGAGATTACTGTGCACTATACTTAATTACCAGATGTTCAGTATGTTTACAGTATATCTGGTATTCAAGTAAACTTCTCCGTGTGAAAACCATCTAAAATGAACAGTTAAAATACCACTGTAAAGCTTTGTATTATAATAACTGGAAATGGAAATTCCAGCTGGCCAGTGTTATGAAACTAAAACTACAAAATTTCAGTCCTACTCCAAAACAACATTATTAAACTCCAGTAAAAATGTGTTTCACTGTCTGAATTTACCTTATGCACTCAGTCCATCAGATAAACCATGTGTTTTTCATATTCTTTTAGTTAGTTTATTGCTGTCTTTCATCAAAACTATACAAACTCAACTCTTTGTCCAAATTTGTAGCCAAACTTCAGAGTTTTATGGTTAGGAAGTTTTAAAATTGAGACATGCCAAAGCCCAGGACAAGTCCGTTTCATTGTCTCAGTTCAATCATGTAGCTTTCTTAAAATTCTGTTTTCCAGGCAATTTTTTATTAATTAACTCTGATCTCTTTACATTTACCCCTTTTAGGAACATATGACTAGTAGAGTTCTCTAAGCCTAAGGCAAATCAGTTTTAAGCTCAACTCGCCACCTTAAAACCAGAAACATTTTGCTCTTTGTGTCTCAAGAAGTTGGCTGATGCAGAATCTTTCTTTTTCTGATTTTGACTCTAGTTCCTATTTTACGTTACTTTGTACTGGGCTGACATTGTTTTTCACTTAAATAATCCTTCTCCTTCCCTATTATTGATTTTGGGCAATTGTAGTATTTTAGACTCCCTGTTGAGTCTTATTTAATCCTAAACTAAGTAAGTCAAGCTGTTTTCCAGTCTTTCTATTCCTCTGGTAGCATGTTTTCTGGTTTTCATCTTTGTATGACCAGAGCAGCACACAGATATTCTCATGCACAAAGTCTCATGAGTACCCTTGTAATAAGTTTCATAATTCTTTTTCAGGGAAACATTAATGAATTTCAATATATCTTTCCATAGCTGCATCATATCAGCAATTCATAGTCAACTTGTGGTCAGTTAAAACAACCAGATGACTCTGTCCTCCTCAGTTCTGCCTTAAGAACCCCTAGTTTGAATCCAAAATTCTCATCCCTCCACTCTCTGTAGATGACAGCACTCTGTATTTCACTCCCTTTTTCGGATGCCAGCGCACACAGCTTTGATTTCTGCCCTCCCTGTCCCACTGTTAACATCAAATTCTTTCTGCAGCTGCCTTTCTGTCACACTTGCACTATTTCCCAAAGCCAGCCCTGAAGTCTGAGTGATTTCATGGCAAACACTCATGTGCTGGGGTAACTGAAATACCTGCAGTGCTGGTGTTTTCCTCCTATTTTTATCTGCTGCAGAAAGGGCTGGAATGACCCAGTTATTAACACAACCTAATTCTATAATAACAATACTGTGCATCGCTGCCTTCATCCAGCTCCGTGTTTCCGTCTCTGTGTGCTTCTGGCAAGAACAGAGAGATCCATCCTCTCAATTCAGTGAAGCTTTTCAGTCTCAACCTCAAAAGTTTCCTCTTGCTTAATTGAAACTTTTCAGTCTCAACCTCAACTGGTTTGCTTTTAAACTTCCAAGCCCAACACGAGAAGTCACCAGTCTATCCAACCCCTTTACTTCGATTTCTGTACACTTAAGCCTGGATCTGCTCCCAGTGGCACACAGGGAAGTTTTACTGTTGACATGAAAGAGGGGCAGCAGGACCCAGGTGAGCAGGGACCCTTGACTGACACCCCACCACAATCCCTTCACCCCATGTCTGATTAGTCCCTCAAAAGCCGCATAATAAATGAGGGTGAGATTTTATCCTTCTCCTGTAGGCTTCTCATCCACAGAATAGGCTTCTTCCCTTGCTACAACTTTATTAGAAGGGATATCACCCCAGACAGAGCGTCTAAAGGGATTATCACATAGTAAATGCAATTACATATTTCTCAGCATGTTGCCATTATTTGCCAGTGAAACGTGATAGGTTTGATCCCTGTGCTGAGTATCCTCTGCTGTGACTGCTACAAGTCTCAGAGGTCTCAAATCATCTGATATAAAAAAAAAGATAAACAAATCAAGGTAGAGATGCTCAGCTAAATTCTTAGTAGCTTGTGTTTCAAATGTTTTAGCTTAAGGTCTTTGATTTGCTCTGCAATGGATGTGGAAGCAGTGTAAACACGCTTTGGAGGAATTACTTGTCTACATCCCAGTAAGATAACTTTTGGCTGCATATGATTTGTGCCAGAATATTTATATCAGTAGTGAAGCAATAAAGAAGACCAAAAGTGCTAAGCACCCCCAGCAAAGCTGTTCCCTTCAATTCTTGCCACTAATAAATACTTGAGACTGACTTGGTACTTTGGTCTTTTGAAGCAGCATAATCCAAAGTGTTCACTACCCTTTCTTATAATGAAAATGGTGGATCTTATACTCACAGAATTGTTCCTCTGAACTTTGGGGCACCGTTTAACCCCAATTTAAAGTATGGTGCAAGAAGTCAAAGACAGGAGACAGTATTGTGGTTGTCAGCATTTGTACTTGTTCTGTGGGGAGGACTCAGGTGCCATCCCAACTAAATATAAAGGCAATTTCTATTTCTGGGTTATAATATTTTTAGTTATTTTTCATATTAGCATTGGCAATGCCAACTGACATTGTATGGAAAAAATAAATTGCATTTTTAATTAACAAATAAAAGCATTCTCATGCTTATGTTTTGGAGACAGTAAAAAATTCAAGATGAGGCTCAAAAAAAAACCCAGGAAAAAAAAAGGTTCTACAATGGCTTTTTGTTTGTTTTCTGGAAAACCTCTGTATTTCAAGCTACTATGAGGATTGCTTAATGTCTAGGATTGGCAAGTGTTGTTTGTAAAAGGATGCAGGTGAGCTGCTTGCTGTTGAGAAATGAGGTAGTGTGCTGCTCCTGACAGGGGGGCCAGGCAGGGTGGCGTGGGTATGAAATTATTAGAAGCAGAATAAGTAGCAGTAGTGTTTTGAGAAGTTAGCCAGGATGTTATGAGAAATTTGGAAGCCCTTGTGGAGGGAGGGATGGAGACTCACATCGGTGCTGAGGGATGTGAAGAGGGAGGAGCAGCAGGGAGAACATGACAAGGCACAAAAGGAAAATGGGAAGGGGAGGAAAGGGAGGAGAGGAAAATGGGAAGGGGAGCTGTCAGGAGATGAGGGGACTGACTGAGGGGAGAAGAGCGTAAGGGAGGTGAAGTGGGCAGCTGCTGACTGAGACTGGCCAGGGAGGGGAGGGCCAGCAGTGACACCCAACCCTGTGCCCAGCAAGGCTGAAGGGCAGCAGAATTAAATTCACCCACGCTGTGGCAGCCAGCTGGGTGAGTGATGTGTGACAGAAACACCCCGGGTTTGTCTTGCAAAGCCCCTCTTGGCAGTGCTCTCTGTTGCTCACTGTGGAGCGTTTTTTACACAGGACAGGAGCTTTTCAAACCGAGAATTGCTGTAATTGGTTCACCTGGAAAGAGACCCCTCTGGGAGGCACCGTCCTTGCCTCACTGAGAAATAGCGAGAGATTTTCCATTCTCTGTAGGAGCCGAGGGTGCTGTGGTGGCTCACATGACCCCAAAGCCAAGCTCCATGTGGCACAAATGGCAGCAGAACGGGCCTGGAATATTCTAGGCTTCACGAGCTGGGAGAGCCCCAACAGCTCTGCCCAAGGGTAATTCAGCTTTGGTTTCCTTCCAAACTGTCGAGGCTGCGCTTGTATCTACAGCTCTGTTTCCAAGGATTGTGGTGGGGCATTGGAGTTGTGTGGTTGCATGGAATAGCAGCTCTTGTGCATCAGGGCTTCCTTGTGGCTGGTTTTTCCTACCTTTCTCTCTTTTTTTCTCTTAGGGTGCTCTGGTGGTCACTCTGACGGGCTCAGACTTCAGCAGTGCTGATGTAGCCTCCAACAGGAACCAGGAAGCTTTTGATTTAGGTTTGTCTGCACGTGCTTTAACTAAACTGGATGTACTAAACATGCTCATCTTGCCACGCCATAGTTCACTGTCCTTAAGCCCTCACTCACAACCAGAGTGTCACAGCTGTCCATTTGGAAAGGATAAGGGAGCGTCTTTACAAAGAAACTGCTGGTAAGATAAGACCCATACTGAGAGAAGGAAGAAACAATGGGAAGGATTTCCATAGGAATTCCACTGATGGACTCGCTCAAGACTGTGGTAATAAACTACAGGAACAGAGATGTAAGTAAAAGAAGAAAAGGGGGATGCATTTTATGGGCGTCTGAATTAGGGGGGATGTATTTGATGGGTGTCTGCAAGAGGAGGGATGTATTTTACAGGTGTCTGTATGAGGGGGGATGCATTTGATGGGTGTCTGCCTTAGGTGTTCTGGGAAGTCTGCACCTCTCAAGTACCTCAGCCCATGGGGAAAAGAGAGAGGGAACCTGTGGCCAGGAATTTAGGATAAGAGGCTGTGTCCTCTATCAATTGGAGAGACCCCATAGGAAATGCCCATGCCCTCTCCCTTTATTCAGGAATAAAGTTACAGGACTCCTCTGGCTCCTTTTTGGACATACACCTCTGGAGTTTGTGGATTAATTTTTCCTGACAATTTCCATGCTGCTCCATTCTTCAGTCTCTTCTTGGCATGGCATTAGAGCAAACCAACATGACCCATATTTGTCCCTTTTGGCCTTTTTCCACCACTCCTGAGGGCAAAGGAGCAGTGAGAGCAGAAGGCAGTCAGGATTGCTGTGGGTGAAAATGCAGGATACCAGCCTTTCCCCAGACTTTTCCCATTTGCTTTCCACAAAGGAAATGCTGTTTTCTCATCACTATTTCACTCCTTCAGAAACAACAAGCAAACAAAATAGGTGCCACTGGATTTTATTTGCTGATGGTTTGGTGGGGTTTTTCTTCGCAGTTTTTGTCATCTTCCTATGTTTCAAAGCAGTAGCTCTCCAGGACAGAGTATTTTTAGGAGTCTTGTATTCAAAGCTGACCTCTGCAGTGCCACCTCTGCTTGCCTGTGAGGGTGACAGAGGTATTTCTGTTCTGGGCTCAGTGCAACGGGGCTCAGCCATGCAGAGCTGCCTTTGCCATGCAGAGAATGGGATGTTTTGTTCAGAGTTTCCCACGAAATGTCTGCAGCTGAAGCCCTGCCTTACATTTGTAAAAAACATTGAAAAAGTCATGTCCAGCTCTTATTTGCTACAATCCGTTTGTATTTCCTGTCAAGCACCTCACATAACTTAAAAAAACCCAAAAAACCTGAGCACTTGAGAATACAAATGATAGGGGATGAAACCTTGAATTCATTGAAATCAATGCAAAAACTGCCCTTGACTCCTGCAGTTAGGCTCTTGCATGAAAAGTGTGCTAACAATTAGGAACAACTGTCCTCTTTGCCACCTTGCAGCTCTTTTTAAGATGACATCTCAAACTACTGTCTGACACATTTCAGTCTAATGCTAGTCTCATTTAAACTGTTATTGAATTCTATTGGAGTTTTAAATGCCTTCAGCATCCAGTTGTGGGGTTTTTTTTTTTAATTTAGATAGTAAAAAACCCTATAACTATTTTTTCCCTGTAGCCTGGAAAGAACAAAGTTTCCAGTGACCTTGATAGGCTTGCATATTGAGCAATTCAGTTATTTACATAAAGACATTTCTCCAAAAGGAAATTGTATAAGCTCTGGAACTACTTTTCCACCCTGTGTTTACAATAAATCTTCCAATTATTCAGTAACTTAAAGGTGTCATTCCTACAGGAATATAAAGTGCCCATAGTCTACGAAAGTGTAGCAAATAAATCTGATTTATCCAGTGACACTGTTTCTTGAAATATTTTCCTTTTTGCTTCCTGTGGCAAGATGAAAGAAAACTACGCTAGTAGGTGCCCTGTAAACAGAATTGTTCATGAACGTAGTTTAAATGCCTCAAATCCACAAATGCATTCAACATGTCAGTCAAGTGTCAAAACAGCTTAATTGCTTTTTTCACAGCTTTGATCATACTTGTGTTTTATTGGACTGTTCACATTTTCTGTTATAATCACTTGTTATCTTTCCATACAGTTCTAACAAGTACTGTCTTCATCAAGATTTTTTGTTGTTCAACTTCCCTATTTCATTTTTAATCTGCTAAATGAGCATTTCCTTTCTTTGGAAAAACAAATAAATCAAAAGGGTCAATTTGCTTTTGTGTCATGAAACAAAGCTCTTTTTGTTTTATTTCTGCTTGGTCATTTATTATCCACAGCATGTTTGATATTTGTGATAACGAATTTTACATGGAATAAATTACATGTGCATCCTGATGAATAAAGCCCCTATTATTGTGCAGTTAATAATTCTGGTTGCAAACTTTGTTAATGTCTTACAAATATTTTCAGTAATAGCACATCAGGCTTTATTTATATTTCCTAGGAAAAAGCTGTCCTTTAACAAACTCAGCAATTTATAAAGGGGCATGACTGGTGTTGTCCGAGGAGATTTTTCAACTTAACCCCTCCTGTTCTCAATTAAAAGGTATGACACAATTCTTCATCCAGCTAGCCTCCTGTTTATGGCATTTACATGAAATATGGCACATTGTTTAAAGCAAACACTTTAATTGCGTGTGCTTCATCAGGTCAGAGCACAATAACGCATGTGCAGTGTCCAAGACTCGGTTTGCTCTCTAGATCCATTATAACCTATTTGGCACCATTTTTTCCCAGTGTATATATTCATGGCCAGGAATGGCTCTGATCCAGGAAAGCTTTTAGGCACTCACCTAACCTTCAGTAGGTGCTCAGATCCCTGAAACTCGCTGTTCTTTGCTGGTTTGTGCCCTAAATAAACAAACACTTCGCTGTTCGCCCCAAACCTTCTCATCCCTGTAAGGGTCAGTGCTGTGTCCTGCTGGGCTCCTTTCAGCAGAGCAGGGGAGATTCGAGCCCCTCTCAAGGACCAGGCTCTGAGGATGTGAAGCAGACTGAAAATGGTTTGTCCTTCACCAGGCAGACCCCAGCAAACCTCCAGCACTCCATCCCCCGTGCTGTCTGCCCTATAACCCCGATCCCAAAGCTCCCTGGGTGTCCCAGGCACGGCTCCTCACATTCCTGCTGCTCTCTGACTCCTGAGCAGCTCCCCCTCCTCACCTTCCCAGCCTGTCCTTCCCACAGGACCCCTACCCAGCCCCTGCCCCCCCTGTTGGAGCCCCCCCAGCAGGGCTGTGTGACCCCATGGGGCTGTGGCCCTGCAATGGCTCAGATCTCCCATTCCTGTGCTTCATTCCCAGCACTGACCATGGCAGTGCACAGGGAGCAGCCACAGACTATCAAGTTCTACATTAAATACATGTATTATGTATGAATGTAACTGTACATATAAAAACATCTATGGGGTGATTTATGAGGTGGAGCAAAGTCGTCTCCTTGCTATCTGAATATGGCCCTTGATAGGGTCTGGAACCCAAACTAGAAATTTAAACTAACTAGATCACTGAGGAACATTAATCCAAATACAATCCCTCAGTGAAGGCACTACCACAATGGCTTACATTTGCACTCTTCCTTTTTTCCTAGTTAGACAAAAATTAACCAAAATGTCCCCAACACGTCCTGGTGTCATCTTCTTTTCACATGAATATTCTGGTTTCTGTCTTTTACATGTGCCATTATAGTCAACTCTGTAAACTTTTCAGGCCAGAAGCTATGTTCTCAAGATACTGGATTTGATGATCCTTACAGATGTCTTCCAGCTTGAGATTCCGATACATCCTTTTTTTTGTTTTGTATTTTCTGCATAGTGTTTATCTGTTCAGTGCTTTACAATTTTTTAAAAATTTAATTGTTAAGGGCCTGATAATTTTTACCTTCCTTTATTCCTTTTTACTTCCCCCTGGATGGGGAAAGGAGCTGTAATACCTGTGACCTTTTCACTGTGTGATGGTCATGACTGGCTGCCCACCCCAGCTACAGGAGGCAAGGATCAACGATTAGGGGGTCACTCGATTCTTCCCACTGATTCTCAGTTTGTTCCCTGTTTCCTCAAAGTTCAATGGTCACATCAGTTTGAGGGAAACTTTTCTCTTATTTGTAATTCTCTGTGTGGTTCTCTGTGATTAAAGTGCCCGGTGGACAAAGGAGAGCATGAGCCCGTTTTGTGCTGCGTGTGATTTGGCTACAAAGTGAGCCAAATAAATTGTTCCATGTGAGAGAAATTATGGAAGGAGAAGACAAAAGAGGATGCCCAAAGTCAGGGGAGTTCAGATGCGAGGTGCTCTTCTCTTTGATGCACCTTTGCATCTTCAGACACTTTCACCTGCTGAGATGGTCAGTGCAGGAATTCAGCTGCCAGGTTTGTAAGGTTAGTGTGATCTATCTGTCAACTGACTTATAAAATAAACCCATCTTCCATGCTTTTAACTTGGGGCCCATGGTAAATACACTTTAAAAAATGACACTTGAATCTTATCAAATCCTAGAGCTGGGTTTTTGTAGCAGCACTGGCGACAATCTCAATCTTTGTAATAAAACAAAGTGCCCATTTCAACAACCAGATGTGGGAGATCAACATGCACGTAAGGCCTCACACTTAAAAACCTTCCACATGGCAAGTGAGAGCAGCCCATTGTTCACTACGGGCTTGGGTTTTTTCCTCTGGGTTCCCAGCAGAAAGGGAAGTTAACTTTATGGACTATTTTTCTTTTACATTTGCTTGATTTCATAATGGCAGGGTGCCTTGAGCACTCCCCAAATATTAGAAATTTACAATTTTGATTCCTTCCACTCCTGGGTCTATAGGAAATAGGAAGTTCTCTCCAAGATCCTCTTTATTAGCATTCTGCCACTGTCTAGAGGTTGTGTTTACACAGTTCCACTCTGGGACACTTGAAGTGTAAAAGTCTGAATTGCTGCAAATACAACTTCTGTGTTCCTTAGGGCAATGGCTGATTTTATTCTTTTTTTTTTTTTTTTAATTCTCTCTGAAAATACCTACAGCACTGTATAATTTGAAGAGTTAGAGCAGTGGAACAGGGAAGAATAGCTAGAGAGCATTTACTTGAAAGGTGGCATTTCAGAAGCTGAACCTACACTTTACTTTTGGCCTTTTTTGCCAGACTGAAATAAACATCTCAGCTAAA
The DNA here is from genome assembly GCA_013400915.1 of Pardalotus punctatus. Classification (NCBI taxonomy): domain Eukaryota; kingdom Metazoa; phylum Chordata; class Aves; order Passeriformes; family Pardalotidae; genus Pardalotus; species Pardalotus punctatus. The sequence continues at coordinate 10,567 of VZTX01015861.1, forward strand.
ACAAATGTGGGGGTTTTGTCTGTCTGACTTGGGTTTTTTCATGATTGAAGTGTATACAGTGGTATTCTCATCAGGATTATACACATGACAGTATAAGGATGTGACTGAGCCAACCTTTACTCATTAAAATAATATCTTTTACTAAATCCCAATTAGTATAGCTGGAAAAACCCAACCAGATACACTTTCAGACATACAAGTGCTTTTCCAGATCGGAGGACCTCTAAGAGCCCATACCCAGTAAATGCAGTTGGCTACCTCTGCTCTGAGTCATCCTGCGAGGTTGTACAACCTCTCTGCAGGTGAGGACATGCCCCGATTTTGGAAAAAAATCCCGTTCTCTTCTGCTGAGGCAGCCACGTGGAGGCAGCAGTGGAAATTGCATCCCTCGGGTGTCTGCACCATAAAAGCAGGTGCTCTGGGCATTGTGCCTTTAGTTGCATTGTGCCTTCTGGTCCTGGCAGCTCCTCTGAAGCAGAGGCAACAGAATTAATCAGTGTGCAAGATGATGATGTCAGTGGAACTAATCTATTTTAGTCTATTTAATTATGGTGTTTAGCAGTCATACAGCAAAGACTTCCAGAATCAAAAACATAGATAAAGGCAGACTGACAATTAATTAAAGTCTACCTGCTTTGGAGCACCACTGTATTTATTTTTAGGTTCAGCAATTAAGGGAAGTTGATACATAGACCATATAAAATATCCCTATGCAGAAGCAAGAAGTCAAAGCCCAGAGTAAGTCTGGGTTCACAAAAGCCTTTGTTCCAAGTGGTGAACAGACCACACTGTAAAAAAACCAAAATCAACTATTTCTTGAGGATCTCTTCAATACCTAAGCATGACAAAAAAGAGCTAAACACAGATTTTTAATTTTGCTCTCCTTATCTCTTGGCTATCGCAGACCTATTATTCACATTATTGTAAGATTGGGTTATTAAAAATTCAAGCATAGTTAAAATGACTAGAAGTGATTTATAGTGTCAGTCCAGAAGATTGTTGGTTGTTTTTTGTTTATCCACCTGTTTTCTGACTCCTTGAATAATTTCTCTTTCTTTAATTAAAAAAAAAAAAAAAAAAAAAGAAAAAAAAAAAAGAAAGGAAAAAAAAAAAAAAAAAAAAAAAAAAAAAAGGAAAAAAAAAAAAAAAAAAAA
>VZTX01015861.1:11729-27132 GCA_013400915.1 Pardalotus punctatus
AAAAAAAAAAGCCAGCCTGCTGCTACTGAAACAAATAGGTACTGTAGGGCACTTGAGTCCCAGGCTTTGTTTTGCTGCCTGCATTAGGTGGGTTTAGGGGCCAGATGCACTGAACTTTGCAACAGACAGTGCTGGGACCATCTGTGCAGAGTTGGGGGGTGTCAAAGAAAGGCTGTTTGTGTAAGTCGTGGGAAACGTAGTGGCCTGCCTGCCAGTGTGCTCCATGAATTGAACTAATTGAAGATTATACTCTAGAGCTTGCCGTAGCTCAGTGAGAGGATAATCCTTCATCAGCTGCAGTCGCAGCCAGTAATTGGTGCTTATTACAGGGAGGAGTTCCCCTGCAGTGCTGCAGAAACTGAGAGGCTTTAGTGTTTAATTACTGTCTTTCAATAGGGATGGGAGGAAGGGAAAAAAAGGCCGGAGTAAGAAAGTCCGGGAATAAGGGGAGGGGCAGCAAGTGTAATGCAATTTCTGATAGTCTAGGCTAGACATTTAACAAGTGAGAGTGCCTTTTGTGTGAGAACACAACATTCTGGCATGGATAATGAACCTCTGTTGTTTGTAATTAACCCCCGCGTCACCACCAAGTCTTTGTCTGGGATATTGTCTTAAAGGGATTGTTTTCCACACCTCCCGCGCAGCTGAAAAGACTTTAAAGGTCTGACTTGCCACATTCGTGACAACCTCACTTTTGAAAAGGTGTTTTGGTGGGGTGGGTTTGGTTTAGTGGGTCTTTATTTATTTATTTTTAGGTTGTTGCAGCTGTGACTGTAGGTGATGCTCCCATTTGTCTCCAGCTCCATATTCATACTGGAAGCTGATGAAGAAGAATGCATGGCCATACACATATACATCTATGAAAAGACAGTTGAATTATTCTGGACTTTTAGAAGTGAAAATGTTGTTGATTCAGCTAAAAAGAGATGCTGCTAGGGTTTTATTACAGGGTTTTGGTTTTTCCTGATATAAAATTCTCCCTTAGGTTAAAACTGATGTAATATGATAGACCCGGAGTCCTCACGTGTGCAATTTCTTCCTTTCCAGGCACAGTTTTCTCTTACCCCAACTCCTTCAATCTTGGTGCTAAATAAATGAGTTTATTTGGGGAGCTAAGATGAGCCACTCTGGTCCACAATCATCCGAATTATGGTTTGTGTAAGAGCTTCTAAATGTTAATTAACGATGTTGAAAAGTAAGGATGCAATTTAAGCAAGGTAATCTAAACCCATTTCCCCCATTTAAAGGCAGGGGACCTAAGGAGCATCCCACAATCTCGTGTGTGGTGTGATGTGTGTGGTGTGTGTGGGGTGTGTGCTGCTCCTCCAGGTGCCACAAAGAGCGTTCCCTGGCTCAGAGATGGGTCTCACTCCACAAATCCTGGCCCAGAGATGTAAACACTCCCCAGAGAAGGGTTGGGGCAGAAAGCAGAGGGGTCCATCCCCGGACATGGCAGTGTCCTGCTCTGTGCTGCTGTCATTTATTTCTTAGGGCATCCTTGGAACGGGGCAACACCGCTGCTTCATTTCAGCACCAGCACGAGATTCTAAAATTCGCTCCTTTTGCTTGTGTAAACTGCACAAACGGAAGTTTGTTTCTTTCTTCTAAGCCTGCTAGGAAAAAAATACAACAGGCTCGCATTGTTTGATGTTGCAGAAGATAAAAAAGCATGCCTGCTGCTAGAAAGGTCTTGCAAACCTCATTATATATTTGTCGACAGACTGCTCCCTCTCTCATACAGGGAGAATGGGGGGGAGAAGAAGGTTTGTCACAAGTAGGGAAGTTAGGAACTAAATGCAACTGTTAAGTAAAAGCTGGTAATATATGCATCTTTCCAGAGATTACTTCTGACACTGTGTATTGTGAGTGTGTTTCAGTTTTAAGCTTGCAGCTTTTTTTTATTGTGTTTTTTCTTCTACACACAGCCAAGTACTCAACTGTGTGCTAAGACCTAGGGACTTCATTAGAATGTAAGTATGCATTCAAATTCATTAGATCTCTAGACTAGCCATTAATTATTTTCCTTGTGGCATCAGATAACTAGCAAATAGCTGGGAAAAGTCACCATGCCATGAAAAAATCCCCACCTTCATTTTATAAACAGACATAGAGAGGTATAAAAGCTGTCAAAATAAGGAAATGGATCAAGAAGTCACAGCACAATTTTTTTGTATCAGAAGCAGAAACACAACCAGCGACCTTTCTGAAGAGAAAGAAGCTCTTTATTTGTCTCTTGTTGTTGAACACAGGCAACAATAATGACCTAAATGAGACCTGCTGAGTGCAAACAGAAAATAAATGCATAGTGGGTTTCTAGCACCAGCCACTCTCAGATGTTTAATTGGAAATTGTTAAATGCAGTTACCAATTTATTTTAACAAAATAACATTCACAGACTCTTACCAGTTTCAACTCTTTATTGTTAACTACAAATATCCAAACCCATCAGTGTTTGGACAAATATGTTATCAAATATATCTGGGAGGTTTTGTGCAGTGAGGTGGAAGGAAAAGAAAGGATTCCAGCACACTAGGATCTGTTTCTTTCCAATCTTTTCCCCAAAGCTGTAGGAAAAACCCTGTAAGAGCTGTAGTTGTTCACTGTCCAGAAAGCTCTGTAGTGGCAATAATCATATAAAGGCTGGAGGAAATGTGACTTAAAATTGATGCCATGAGGAGCCAAAAAACCAAACCAAACAAATTTCCTGAGCAACCTGACTCAGTTTAGGCTGGGAAAACTGAGCAGGCAGATAAGGCATAGCATGGCAGGATTGGCCAGAAAGGATTAGCAAACAGGAATGTGAGCCCTGCTCAAACCAAGCAGGCTGGAGTGAGGCTGAGCAGGAACCTGAGCAGCTCATGGCTCAGACAATCTCTCACCAGAGACAATCTTTTTGCCAGTCTATCCTCCATCTTTTCAGCTTTTTCCTCATGCCAGCCAAGAGAATCTTGAAATATATATAGATATGTCTGTGTGTGTATGTGCCATTTATGTTTATAATACACACAAGTTCAATAACTTGAGTTTTGGAAACAATTTAATCTAATTACAGCAATAATAAGGGATGGAAAAATTAGTTTATTCTCATGCTTTAAAAGCATAAATGGTCCTTCAAAAGTATCTACAGATAGATAAAATAAAGTAAGTACCTTTACAAAGTATTTAAAGAGCATTAGCCTTTGGGGAAACAACCTTTTTTCAAATTTATTTATCCTGTTTAACAGAGATTTGCTTTGCAATTTTAAAATACCTAAACGTTTTTGTTCAAAATCCAGGAAACTTGTAATAGGTAGGTATTGCATAACTTGCAATGTCTTCTTAGACTTCAAAGTTTTAGGAATTATAAGTTGCTAGATGAAAAGCAGCAATATTCCAGTTATGAATTGTAAGTATAATAAAGAGTAGTAATGATTCTTGCCTTGCCTCAGGCAGGCCCCAGACCAGTCTTGTTGGAGCGGTTCGTTAAATCCATGGCAATTGCACTATTAAACTGAGTTACACTCAGGCAAGAGCAAACACTAAATGAAGGCGTAATTGCAGATTGTTCCAGTAAAACTGACTGGAACAGGGCAGAGGACATGGAAGCAGCACGTTTGTCCCAGCCCTTCCACTGAATTGATGGAAGATGGAAATGACACCTCTTTAAACAAGGTATTTTTAATTATTGTTTCAAGTTTAGACGGTTATAGAGAAAAAAGTTGAACCAAACTTTGGCTTGTTTTTGAACACAGAGATAGTAATTAAAAAAGCATGTAGGATGTTTATTTTTGCAAATATAAGTCTTTTAAAATCATCCAGTTTTGAAGACTGACTGGCACTTCTGAGTACTTACAGTCGGTAATGCCAGGAAGCTCTGAGGCCATGTGGAGCCACTTCAGCAGGTCAAAAATGTGCCCACCACAAGGATGTGTCACCCAGCACGCTCAGTGCTCAGAGATTGGCCTCAGTTGTCTTTCTCCTTCATTGAGAACCCTCGACGTGCCCCCCAAAAATTCCTTTCTCTGGACACACTCTCCTTTCCCTGCCCACGTAATCACCACTCTCCAGCTGAGAATTGCATTAAACAGGGCCCATGTTATGTTGCTTTCTTCATCTTTTTCTTTAAGGCTTTAAAGCTGTCTACAGCATCTTCTTTCGATGGCACCACCCCGATGGGGTTTTTCCTTCTTTGTGTTTGCCCCCTGCACGATGTCACAGCGAACATCTGGACTGGGCTCTGCCACAGCTGGCTGTGAGCTGCTGCTGCCTGCAGGGCTTCCAGAGCACGCAGGAAGAAACAGAAAATCCCTCCAAAAATCCCTCCAACCTGGTTTAGAAGTTCACAAGAAGAATAACTGCTCTTCAGTAATGCCCTCTGAGTCATTTCAAAGCTGCAAAAATGCAGTTTAACCTTTCGCTGGCAATAGACCCACAGTTCTTCTGAGAGATTGTTCAACAAATGTAGAGCCTTGTGAGTAAAACCCTTCCACACCAAGGAGCCAGTAGGATTTCAACCCATGAGTGATGATCAAAATTTAATATTTGTTCATGAGGATGTCTTAGGGGTTGTAAACTGATTTTCTACCAGAAGTCAGAAAACGTGTGAGGGGGGATTGCTACCAGTAATGCAGCAGTGTATAGGATCAATCTACCAAAATTTATTAAGTGGTTTTAAAAGCTCCCTTCATCCTGAAATAATTACTAAAATTGCGAGGAAGTCGCTGCTGTCTAATAAACATGGTTATTTTTACATACATACATACATATATAACTGTGAAATATTATTTTAAATTAGTCTGGCTAGTTTAATTCTATACATTTTCCTGGACCATTGCCTTAATCTTAACATTCTCTCTGGCTTAGTGACCCCACAGTCAGAGATTTCTGTTTATAGTGACAGCCCTGTTTAAACAAGATTCTATTGAATTTTTTGCCTAATTTTTATTTAACCAGGAAGGGCCAGTAAATGACTTCTACTAGTATGAAATATCATCAGAAAAATAATCAGAAAAAAAGGTTTGGATAACATTTCAGGTAACCAGTGTTTAGAACTGAACTCTTAATAGAAATTCATCCACAGGGCAGAGAGAGATTAATTCCAAGCAGGCTGAAGTCCCGAGCCATGAAAGTTTGGTTGAGCATGGATTTAGACTCTGGTTCAGCAATACAAAGGAAAGTTATACCGAACTTCAGAGGCTCACGGTTTTGATCTCCTTGATTGTTTTGACTGGATAAAAGAATCAAGCATTTGGGATTACAGCACTTAACTCTTTTAAGATCGGTTAAGAATTTACGGCTTATTAACCAATTAATGTTTCTTTAAGCTCCCAGTGCCTTAGCATGGCTGTGCTACTCTAAATTCCTAAGGAGACTTAAGCATCTACAGTGTCTTAGCATAGTTAAGATTTCTTCCCTCATTAAGAAGACTTAACCATGTGAAGGTTCCTTCAGCATTTAACAAAGTTTATATGCACTGTAGTTGTTCCTGATTTCCTTCCTGATTTTTAAACAAGCAAAATCAGTGCAAAGAATTGTGCAGTATGAATTTGAGAGATCAAGCTCTTCCCTGAGACACTCACGAAGTGAATTTAGCCTCAAAGTTAGCTCAGGGATGATGACTGAGTGAGCATTTCCTTTGTGGAACAGAAATCTTCTTCAAGTGGTTCTGGCTATGCCACCAGAGAGAATTCTTCTGCATTGATCAATCAGTAGTGCCTTGAATTATTGAAATTCCTGACCCCAGAGCCCCTAATTTTTAAACTTAGAATTTGTTTATATTGTGTTTGTATATGTACCCTAAATTACTAAAATATTAATTAGTTTATTAACATATTACTCCAACAGATTTAAGCAAAAACTAATTTTTACACAGGTCAATAAAGCCTTTGCATGAAAGAGATCTAAGCCAGGACAGATTGCTCAATGGCATTGTGCCCTTTCTCCTCTACTTCAGGGTATTTGTCAAATCAGTAATAAAGGTTTATTTCAAATTTGCAAATATGCAAAATAAAAACTGGGCAATGCTTAAATTGTGTAGAACTTTCATGCACGTATGTGAGGAGAAAAAAGAATAAAATTAAGATTGTTCATTTGGAGCTAGTTGAGCAAGAAAGAAAACCATTGTTGCTTAGTTTATCCTTAACTCTTTAAAGCATCAAGATTGACATGAGTGAGAATTGTATTCCTTCAACTGAAAAATTCTAATTCTATTCCTAATGATTGTAACAGAAGTGCAGTAACCTGTATGATTCACTGACAGTTCTTCCAGATGAAAAGATAGGTCTATCTATCCATAATGCAAAGTAAAATTGGGATGGTTTTCAGAGATCCTCTGATATGTGAAACACTACTATTGCTGTCACAAACAAAAAACTGCACTCTTTCCTTTTTATGCAGGATAGCTTTTGGAGGAAGCGAGGACAACTTATTGTCTTTGAGCCAGTATTTTATGGAACATGTAGTAAAATGGTTTCTCTCCTTTCTTCAGTTTATTATTCTGGTGTAGCTTTTGTGGCTGGGGTTTTTTGGGTTTTCTTGTGATAGATGGTGTTACTTTGAGAAGATAATTTTTTAATGTGCTTTCAATCACTCCCACAGTCTAACAGTTTTATATAAACACAAGTACCCATTCTCAATCCCAGCTAAGAAACAACCTGGGATGGCAGCCACAGGTAACAACAGGAACCCCTCTTTTACAGCAGTCACCCTTCTGAGGGCCCCTTAAACCAGCCTGTCTGCCAAAGACTTTGCCTCATAGGAACTCCCTGAGGCTAAAATCAAATGTCAGAGGCTGAATTCAAGGTTTCTGAGCTTCAAGAGCTCACAGCTTTATCATCGTACTTTTTATGCCTAAGCTGCAATTCCCAGTTACTCCAGCCCCAGCTGTGACAGCTCTGCATTCCCTCAGATCATGATCTTCAATCTCCAGCCAGAAAAGAAGCATCCCCTGGTTACGTGTCTAGCTGTGGAAAAGATCATTATTTTTTTCCCCACCCTACAGGAGGACATCTACAGCAGAAGCAGATGTAGTTCCTTATCCTCTCATTTCCATCACTTCTCCACAGCAAGTAAACGCTGTGGCTTTGCCCTGAACTCAAGGACTACAAACTACCCCCCTCCATTCACAGTTTTCTTTTACCACAACACCCCTGACATCTTTGGTTTCCGAATATTGTGGGTGATGCTGAAGCCTGCAGGGATCTCTCCCAGCTGTGCTGGTGCCATCCAAAGCAGAATGTGAATAAGCACCAATATGTGGCACGCTGCCTGCCCTCAGTGGCTCAGCAGGATGTTCACTTTTCTCTATTTGCAGCAGAACAAAACAGATGTGAATCTATCAGAGGAGCATTTTGTCCTTGCACACAAGTGTTGGTGATGGACAATCCCTCATCAGTGCTGGGAGCTCTGAATCTGGAGAAAACAAGTGGCTGATGGCACAGTTGTACCTCTGTTTAAATGGATTGTCCCTATCTATAGGGCTCCATGAGGAGAAAACATAATGGGTTTATATGATTTTTTCACTTTGACTAGCAATGGTTCCAGAATTTCCACATGCAAAAGTAAGTTTTCATGAACTTGTGCAGAAACTTACCCCAAACCTCTTGAACCCCAGAGCATTTATTGTAACCCCTAAACTGGGACAGAACTGGGCTGTGGCTGCTATTTAGAAGTTGGTTCTCACAATCCACACCAGATCTGTGAGTAGCTCATGTGTTGTTTGGAAGTCAGAGGTGGGGGGATGGCAGCCCCATATCTGTAACACCAACAACAAAGGTGCTCCATCTGCACCACACACCTTTGAAGAAGACCAGGAATGCTCTGGACCCTGCTGGAGTGATTCTGACTGTTTGCTGTCCCTGTGAAGACATCAGAGTCTGCTAAGCACAAAAGGGATTAAAAAACCGTAATGGCTGTGCCAGAACTTTGTGGAATATGGGAGAAAAGCCAGCTAAAACACCAAAATAGGAAGCAACTGCAACTTATAAAATTGAAAACCCAAGTTCAGGTAAGCTGGAATTTTGTTCACTTTATGACTGACCCTTACACAAAGTTTTTTGCCCATCATGAATCTGACAATTCTGCCCATCTTTTCTCTCATGAAGATGAATATCCCTGTACGTTTGAAATGCTGGTGGCAGGACATCCTTCCCTCTTGAAATCATTGGGATATCTCAGTTGGAGATGCCACATGTGTGCCATATGGGGGTTGCTGAGCATTGCAGACTTCCCTTGTCCCTACAGATGCAAACACTGCCAGTCTAATCCCGATTTCTCTTCCCACTGACTCCCTTCCTCTGTAGGCATTGCAGCTGCTGCAGGGCAAGGTCTTGTTCTGATTCCTGAATTATTCAGCTTCCTCCAGTGTGCTGGCAGCAGCAGGTTGCTAAAGTACTGGAGAGACAGTTATCATGTCTTCTGTTCACCAACTCCCCCCAGTAAAGCTCAAACCAGAGCTGGAAATCTTCCCAGTGTGGATGTAATTGTCTGTAGTTGCAGTGTTTTAGAATTTTCCTTTCTCTCTCATGGAGAATACAGATAAACTGTACTTTCTTAATCTCTGTGTTTTGTGTTAGAGGTGTACAAGCCATAACCAATAGGTCTTTGGGGGTGGATTGTCTTTGGCCAACAGACAATTGTTTATTACTGTGTATAAAAAGAACTTCTTGTAAATAAATCCTTCTTCTTCGCCATCTTGAAGCCTGTCTGCCTGACCTCTCTACCTGCTTCCACAAATCCCATGAACAACAGAAAAGCAAACCATAATTGTCAGTGATTATTTGCTGCTGGAACTGCACTCCACACTTGGGGCAAGAGGAATCCAACTCCACATCAAACTGCAAAGGGCCTTTGCCTTCCCCTGCAGTTTGTCTGGTCCTTAGGTCACCTTGAAATGTCATTTAATGACTTTTAATTGCTAATTTAATTGCTAATAGAGATCAGAAATTCCTTCCCATCTCTTTCTCCAGCTTCTCCTGCTTCCTTCTCGCACTGGCCCCTCATGATGCTTCGTGTTTTTGCTGTAACAGAGCAATACAGCCGAGTGTCTGGGGGCCAGGGGCTTGCAGGAGCACATGCCAGGGTCATGTGTGCAGCTCCTGAGCATCCACTGTACACATCACAATTCCATGGGACTGATCTCAGCCCATCAGGCAGCTCTTCCCCATCCCATGGTGCAGTAAATTCACATAGGCAGACGTTTTTCAAAGGCTTATAAGTAGTCCATGCTCAGTTGATTTTCACAGGGAAAGTAAAAAAAAAGTGTAATTCCAAACAAAATTATTCCTGCCAGTTTCAGGGCAGCGAATCAGGGCAAGTGGGCTCTGCAGTGAAAATATCTCTTGATTTTTCTTCCCTCCCGCTCCCAGTAAAACAAAATGTTTTTCCCCAACACTCATTCTTGGAAACAGTTTTATTTATTTTAGCTGAATTTTTCCAACACATCTCAGATTGAGACGCACACGGCATGGAAAATTTCAGCCTAAGCATTTAGTGTTTGGCAAAGTTATAAGCAACTGGGACTTAAAATGGGAAGAGTTTGGCAATCTAGGATGCATTAACAGCCTTCCTTCTAATGAACATTCTTGTACAAAGGTTATTAATAGACTCAAGAACAAGTCTGAAATGCAGAATAGACCAAAAATAATGCTGGTGTCCTGTCTGAACTTTCTAGTCTTTATGGGAAAGTACTTTGAAAAATCACTGGAAAGCAAAGTTGTGTGACTAAAGCCGGTATAAATCTAACTATAATTTTCTGGTAGGCTTAAGTGTTGAAATAGCCTTCAGCTTCAGTGGTGATATTACCAAAATGCAGTGTAGCGCTAGAAAAGCTACAGAAAAGGAAATTGAGAATGATCTCCAGAGATAAAGGAATGTGCAGGATGGAGTAAAGTAATTTGCATAAAAATTGTTAGATTGGTATTTAATTGAATTATATTGGATCTTGCATTTTATAGATAATGTCAGTTTGAGTTACTATTGTAGGTTATTATAGACTAGTGTATTATTAAAAATATATATATTTCAAACAAGTTTTGACAATGTGCTTACCTGGTGAAGTCACCTGTTTAAAGCACTCGTGCTTTCTAATGCCGTGAAATATGATAGTGCTGAATGAAACTTATTAAATTGGTGGTTTCCATCATTTTCATTACAGATCTCTCCCACAGGTGCCTGGAGCAGGTTTGCAGCAGATGCAGCCTCGTGCAGCAGGACAAGGAGGGTACAATTGGGTGAGTATTGTTGATTTGTGCTGGATCATTACAGTACAGTCAGTCCTTTCCTTCCATGCCCCCCTCCTTGTTGTCCAGCCATTAAAATAATACTGCCAGCTTAAAAAAAACGCATTTTTAAAGCTTATTGCATGTGAGTAACACTGCTGTGGCATGTTAAAATGCCACAATGCTAGGAAGAATGTTAAATCATTGAATAAATATTGCTGTCTTTAGACTGTTCTTGTTTGTGGAGACAACTCAAAACCTGAAAGTACATTATTTGCTACAACATGACGCAGATGTGCTCTAGCAGATAAAAAATACTGCTGACAACTCCTGTGATGACTGGTTTGAGCCATGGTAGAGAAGAAAAACCACCATTTTAATACCTATATCTGTATGGTTTTTATGGAACAGTTAAGCAATGTTTTATTTTTTTAATCTAGCTGAAATTTTTGACATTTGCTTCTCTAAGCAGTGATTTCATCATTTTCTTGTTCATTGATGATTTCCTTAAGAGCTGAAACTTGTACTTGAGTTGGACCTGTGAGATGGTAAATTAATAATTGAGACATTTCAATATTTGTGTGTGCTGAACAGCCACTAGCCAGTGGTCAGTATATTAGTGTCCTCTTGCATTAAAAATAAACCCACAGACTGTCTGCATGATTTTAATCATACTCATGCTTGGCTTTAATCTGGTTCCCCTTGATTCCATGTCAGTACTGATGAAAATGATGCAGACCTTTACTAATGCAGCAGTTGGAAAATCTGATGCTTTTGTCCTGTTTTTAATCTCAGCACTCCCAAACAGTGGGTCACGATATTCTGGTCCCTCTCACGACACGTGGAACGTTGAAATGGATCCATTTTCCTTGGTTTAGCACTGTGCTGACTGTTGTGAGTCAAGCCAGATGGGTAAGAGTTGATGACTGCAGCAGTCTCAGAACACTGATGCTTCTGATTTTTGTGGAAATCTAGTCTATGGTAACTTCTTTTTAACATTGCTATTTACTTGTTTGCAATGGTAGGTGGTTTTCATACAAAAATTTTTCAGTTCTGATTTTGTCTCCAAGAATCTTGATAGATTGTGGGTTCTACTGGGATATTTCACTGTGTGGCTCATCCACATCACCAGCTTCAACCAATGATTAAAAGATGGGGTTCATTATAAACCTCTCAAGATCTCAGATGGAGATTTTGCTGTTTTTTGCAATATTAGTTTCAAAGTGATGAAGCCTGGGAGGATGCATGAAAGCAGTGCTATAAAAGTCTAGATAGGCTGGAGCTGTGAGCCCCACTCTGGACCTTCACAGCCTGCCAGAGCCCCTTGCTGTATCCGTGGTTTTCTTCCGAGGGGCAGAAATCCACTGCTCAGCTCAGCATGCCAATGGCCTGAAAAAGCAGCAAAGTGCACACATGGCTGCAGGAACTCTGAGGAAAGTTAAGAAATGGTATAAACAGGCTGCATTCTGTTCTGCTTGGTCATTTTAGGGATTAGGAACCGATCCTTTCCAAAAATCATAGGTGCGGTTGCTCCTCCCAAAACTGACAGCAACTCAGGGAAAAAGAGGCAGAAACCCAAAGAATCTTCTGGGCCATTTTGCAGTGTTGGGTGACATCAGGTCAAGTTCAGTACAAATGCAAAATCTGCCCTGATTGCTGAGAAATTTGCAGCATTCTGCTTGCTTAGTCGCCTTGGAAATGCTGGCAGGTATGTAGGGAATCAGGAGCTCTCTGGACCAGAGATGCAAAACCCAAGTCCTCCTAAGATGGTGTTTAAAGCTCAGAGAGGGAGCTCTGTGTTGTAGTTGGTCATCAGAGAGCAACTGTTCTTATTTTAAATGAACCTACAATAAAATACTTTATCTGAAGGATGGGGTTGAAAGGGTAAAACCTCTTTCTGTCTTGGCTTGGTCCACAGCACTTTCTCTTTTCTTTGAAAGAGAATATTGCTGCCCATACTCAAAACCAGTTTGGGACTTTCCAGCTGTCAGGTGTCTAAATCCTCAGTATATGCCCCTCTCCAGTTGGTGTTTCCAACAGCAGCCAGTAATGAAGTTCCTGTTCCCTCTGAATCTCTTTACTGGTCCCACTCCAAGCAGTCCTGAATTGTGTATAAACTCAGTTGCTCACCTACAGTCAGAGATTCTTGTGTAGGAGGTGTCAAAAAAGGTACAAATGAGGGGCAAATAGAGCAGAAGTGCAATACATGATTCCCTGGTTGCCAGCTCCTGATTGCAATGAGAGGTGATGATGTCTGCTTTCACACATTTGCTTTTAATCAACAAAAACGTTGTGTCTGTGATGAGAAGCTAATCCTGTATGACACGGGGTGTCAGATCTCATTGCCATTATCTATTTTAGCTTAGATCTGTTGTTGGGTTTTGAATATTTTGTTTTAATTTGAAGGGAAAAAAAATTATTATAACCTAATACATTCACCTATGTAATTCTCCTTGCCTAAATTACTGCTTTTCAATAGCAAGCTTTCTTTAAGTATGGCAATGCAGTTTTGGCATGACAAAATGCGTAGTTCTTATGTTCTCCTTGTAAAATTCCATTATGTTCATCATTTCCAGCTGATCCTCCAAAAAAATTTTGCTCTTGGCTCCTATTTTAGAAGTACAATGAAGGCTGTGCCAATAGCTTGTGCTTATCTAGCTTGGTTACAACAGTTACAGTCTGGTTTTCTAGCCTTAGGAAACAACTGAAACAATATTGATTTGCTTCATGCCTGCCAGTTTAACTGGCACCATAGCCAGGCTTTCTAAGTTCAGGGTTTTTTTCCCAGTGTATCTGCCATGTATGCAACTTTATTAAAAATAAGGAAAAATACAATACGCTGGTTTAAGATTTTTTTTTTAATATGATTTCAGACTGGAAGATTTGGTGCTGTCAGTGTCATGAACTTTTTCAAATAATTTTTTAAGGTATGCTGTCACATACAGTTTTGATGGGAACCCAAACACTCCAGCATTAGTTAGGAAGCTACACTTCACTCAAAAAATTCTTTGCTAACTAAGGTGGTATTTTCTTTCTTACTACAGGTTGAAAACATGTCCTGTTCATTGATTGAACCTTGAGATACAAAAATGCAAACCACTAATGGGCATGATTCAACTAAAGCTATACCAAACCTATTCTTACATTTGAAAAAAGTCACAAATAAATCCTTTATGTGGGGTATAAGCACAGAAAAGGTCAAGCCTAAAGAAACCTTAAAAAGTAGTGATGAAATGAGAAATAGAACTGAAATTTCATTTTGACAATATTGTTTTCTATTTGCTGTAATGCATGGATAAACATCTAGAACTGGTATCAAAAAAGTAGCAAGTATGTGTGCTCACAGCTTAATATTTTACTGTGAAATTCCAACTACTCACTTTGTGTGTAAGTAATTAGCTAAGCCAAGTTTGAAGGCTCTAGCCAGTTCTTGATAAAACAAATTGCACCTCATTATTGGGTGTTAGCAGAATTTTGTTGTTTACCATATTCGTTTCTTCAAAGAAATGCCTAATATCCCATTTCTGCAGTCACAAGAAGTTCATAAAACCCTTCAGATACTTTATGTACATACTTTCAACAGGCAAAAAACGTGGCAACAAACTTTGAATAAATGAAAGAAGATGCTTTGTAAAAGCAATGATGAACATGACTTTAAAAGATCAGGCCTTTCTACACCACATGGCAGAGCAAACACGGTTGGTAACTGTGTTAGAAAGAGGCAGTGTGGAAATCATATTTGTTTGACACTAATGCTTTCAAGTGTCTTCTTTGGCAAGATAATAGAGTCCTAAAATAAAACAATTGAGTATCTTAGATTTTAATATTGGTGGGCAAGTGGTGTCTAATTCTCATCCTTTATTTAAACACATAACATGTACACAAGCATCTAATCAGCTGAAAGTAAACACCAGTATCTTTAAAAAAAATTCAATTTATTTATGATGTCTATAAAATTTGTATTACATTTATGCTTTAAAAATTTTTAGTTTTTCAGTATTTCCCACTCCGAAGTGAAAGCTTTGTTTATACAGTTCTGCCCATGTGTAGACACCTAAATCCACCTGAACACTTTTGCCTGGTGAATTGGAAATGAAATTTCCCCTGTACACTGAAAGGTTTTTCTCCTGGCATTTGATCACTCCAAACTATTGAGAAGTTGACTTAATTACTTATTTAATAAATTAAGTAGGAAATAACATAATCTAACTGAAAACAGAGTCTGAAGTTTGATTAGTGGAGGCACAAGTTACATTTCACCCAGACCATCACAGACTGGAATACTGCAGGGAGTTATAAGAGTACTGCAACTGGGCCCCAATTTATGAACTGTAACATCCACAGTCTTTTAAAGTTTGTTTTTCCTTCATTTTATGTTAACTAGCTGGTTTCAGGTAAATTCTTTTAGAAATTTAGTATATGTGAAAAATCACTAAAAAACCCTGATTTGCAGTTTTAATACTTTTTTCTTTTAGATTACAATATTGATATTTTGAAAAATCCTTGTTTTTTTTAATTTTTAACATTTGCTACAATTGCTACACGGGTTTCATTCCAAGTCCAAAGATCCTGATTCAAGTTTTTGCAGTTTTAGTGGGAAACAATTGACGGATGCATTGGGTTGAAGAAGAAAGGCCCATCACTTCATCTCCTTGGGACTGGATGCTAAAGGTGATTGAAAAACACAGAGAAATACCCTCGCTCGGCATCTTTACGGAACTTTGAGTAATTTCATTAATCCTTTAATATGACGCACTGAGAATAGAGGTATCAAATAGTTTCTTGAATTTTCTGTTTTTCCAAGTTGGCCCAGGGCTGCCTGACCAAACCCCTGGCTCCACCAGGGGAAGGAGCGCGTGTCCCTGTCGGGATGTCACCCTCATCCCGAGGTGCTGTGCCCTGCGGGGGACACCGAGCCCCCTGCGAGCCCAGGTCCTCCCAACCCCGGGATGCTGTAAATCCCGGGAATCCGGGAGCGGCACCGGAGGATGCAGTGCCCCAAGTCAGGGCCGAGCATTGCAAACCGCTCCGGGAATAACGGCTCTGCACACACTGGCTTTTAGCTGAGTGTCCTTGCTTCAACAGGCAACACGTTAAAAGGAGGTTTGCGTAGCATTTCAGCATGCAGAAAAACAAAGCAAAGCAAAAAAACCCAAACAAAACCCCCAAACTATCCTTCTAAGTGGGAGAAAAGAAAAGAAAAGAAA
>VZTX01015867.1:347-24325 GCA_013400915.1 Pardalotus punctatus
CGCCCCCCGCTGGCCGCCCGGCTTCTCTCCCGGCCCCCCCCCGCCCCGCTCGCCCCTCCCGCCTCACGGGACGTTCGCCCCGCGGGGGATGAGCGGGGGGCGAGCCCGCGAGCGCCGCGCCCCCGCGGTGTCCCGCGGCGGAGGGATCTCGGCGGGGGCAGCGCTGCGCCCGGCGGAGGTCGCGTGATGCGGGGGGCGGGGCCGCGCGCGGGCGGTAAACAAGGCCCGGCCCTGAGGGGACGGGGTGGGCAGGGGTCGGAGCCGGCCCCGCGGACCGGGCTCGGTTCTGCCGGTGCTCCGCGATCCCGCCTGGGAGTCCGGTGTAAAGTGCCGGAATGTGCTGAAAGGGAATCCAAAAGGGCTCGGAAGTGTCGCTGAGTGCGGGACGATGCTGACGGGACGTGGCTCTGTGGCTGCCGGACAGAACCCCCGGGCACGCGCCCCAAATCTCATTGATTTTAATGGATGAACACGCAAAGCTTGGTTCCTTCTCCTGTTTTTGGATCCCTGAGGACGTATTCGTCCAAACCGTGCACAAGGATTCTGTCTTTGTTTTTGTTTGTTTTTTCCCCCCTAAAATGCAGCAACCGTGTGACACAAACACTCCATCCTTCCAGATAAAGGTTAATCTTTCTCTGTGGAAAATGCGGAGTAGGAAGGAATAAAGGAAATTACCACAAGGGAGGTTCTCTAGCCTTGGGTTTTGTGTGCCACGAGCAACAGGTTTTCAACTCAACATTTCGGTCCCCAGGCTGGTGGGATCTCCGTGTTTTTCCTTCTCCAAGGAGGAGCAGCTCCGCAGGGACACACCGAGGGTGCCTGATGTGACTGGAGTCCATATGAACTGTGCCCAGGTGCCAGCAGGAATCACAGGCATTAAATCTGCAAGGTGGAAATTAGGTGTAAGGAAAAAAAAAGCAGATTAGAGCCCCATCTGAGACATACCGGTTGATTTTTAACTTCTGCAGCAGTTTTTTGTGTTTCCCAGCTCTCATCCCTGCAGGACTGAGATAGTTCCTTCCCACTGCACCTGCAATGGGTCATCCTGCCTCATGATGAGATAGGAGTTGCTTAGAGCCAGCATATTTTTAATCTAGTCCTGCCTTGTGCATGGCAATTAATATTTATTATGGTCTGGAGTGATGGTAATTTTTTTTCTTGATGTGCAGAAGACATGTTTGTTTAATCTGCCACAGAAATGAGTGGAAATTAGGATGAGCACCAGAAAAGAGCTGCAAGCAATTAGTCGTGTTATTTTACTGGGACTTAATTGCTGTAACAGCCAAATTGACAAAGAAATCATGGAAGATATAGCAGGGGTTTGCTGCTAGATTTGAAAGGAAAAACAACTGCACTAGAAGGAACGTGTTATGTTGTAATTAACCTGTTTATTATTACCAAGCTGTATATTTAAAAATCTATTTACTTAGGATGCACTGGAGCATATGACACAAAGCAAGAACTCACAGCAGCACACAAAATTAAACTGTCCTTGTGTGCAGGCAGAACTCTGTACATCCCCCATGGCCTGTGTGGGTCAGGGCCAGGACAAGCCTCTGGGAGCCCAGATAAGCCCTCTGTGGCTCTCCCTTCTCTGCTGATCCTGAAATAAGAGAGAACAGGGAAAATTATATCAACAGGAAGAACATAAAATAAGAATGACCACACGGGGTCAGCTCAAAGGTTCTTCCAGCCCCAAATGCACCTCCAGCTCTCTGGGTTTATAATTCAGCTTGTGTAAATCGCCTTTTGATGGTGGTTTCAATGGAGAGGTGAGCAGAAACCATAGAAAGAAATTCAGAGAGAGTAGAACACAACAAACCAAGCTGACTGCGCTCCCATCCTGCAGCTTTTTGCTCCCCAGGAATCCCTGAAATAAAATAAAGGGAGAAGGGGTGGGTGGGAGCTGAAGACACCACAGCAGTGTCCCCATCTCCCTTCAGGCATTCCAGTGTGGTGAGAATGGTGCTAAATGAGAGTGTCTGTGCCCTTAGCTCAGGGATCAGTTTGTCTGCACTTACATCTGGGCCTGGTAAGCTCAGGGCTACTCAGGGAGGCAGAACAGCTGATACAGCTGTTGCTGCCACTGGAGATGGAGTCATCCTCCTTTTCCACAGGATGTGCCCAGGGCTCCTGGCAGCACCTCTGAAATCGGCTGGCTGGGGAGGTTTTTACTGAATACAGAATCTTAGAATGGCCTGCATTGGAAGGGACCTTAAAGATTTTGACACAACTACTTTTCTATGAGTTTTTTGGTTTTGGGTTTGTTTTTTTTGTGTGTGGTCAACTTACTTTTACTGTCTGGAGTTTAAGAGCCACATTCTGCAGCCATTTGCACTTTGTATCAACGGGAGGTCTGTGCTCAGGGGTGCTGGCAGAAGCCAGCCCCAATGTTTCATAGAATAACATCTCAGTCCTTTCAGCCCCTTGTCATTTTCCTGTTTTGTTTAATTCCTGTAACTGTCTTCATACGAAACCCTGTAGCTGCAATGTATATTTTGGGTTTCTGTTACAATGCTTGTTTTTGTAGCGGGAAATGTAATCCCTCAAATGCCTGTGTTTAAGAGGATGCAAATCAGCTTCCAAGCACAATGCCTTGGGAACGTTTCTTTCATGCAAAACCTGGCTAGATAAATAAGGAGGGGAGGAGGGAGCGGGAAAAGGGATTGTTCACTTCTGTAAACAACAAGAATTAATTATGCCTGGTAAATGACAGATGGGTTAAGATCAAAATCTGAATCTTTCTCAATGTGGGTGAAATCCACACTTCTGTCTCCGAGTTGCATCAACCCCATGGCACAGCCCAGCCAGTGCCAGGGCTGGCACTCCTGGCAGAGCATCGGGGACAGCAGGCCCTGCCATGGCCGGATGGAAAATCCCTCTGCTATCAACCCAAGTGTCCCTGGACCACATCTGCTCCGTCAGGGAAGCACCAGCCTCCCGCTGGTCCTGGGGCAGGACAAAGGTTGTCACTTCCTGGTGTTTATCCCCTGAGCTGCAGCAGGAAAAGGGACCCAGCGGAGCCCTGGGTTAATGCAGCTGTAGGAAACAGTGAAATGCATTTGGAAGCTCACAGGGAGCAGGAAAACTCCGTCTCCAGAGGCATTTTCCTGCTGGTGACATTCCAATACTGGGCACACAACAACTGCTGTACATGTACTTAACTCTGAAATGATAGAATTCTTGGAAGGCATCTCTGCACTCCCAGTTCCAGCCATGCACAGAGAGAGCTGTGAGCACAGGAAGGGACATCCGAGGGCACACACAGCTCATGCCACTGGGCACCTGCACAGGAAGGAGGGTTGGGATAACTAAAGACTCCGTGAAATCAAGGAATTACTCCCCTTCTCTCTCTCCCAAGTATCTGGGGATTTCAGCTCTCCTTGTTTGTCCCCAAAGAAGAGTCATGCCCAAGGGTTCTGAAAGGAAAAACTGTTCTCCAGCTCCTGTTCCCACCTGTGCTGGAGAACAACCTGGGGACAGTCACTCTGCCCCTGCTCCATCCTCCCTCCTTCCACTGTGCCATTACTTTGACACTCAATTAATTATTTCACATTTGCAAACCCATTGTCAAACCTTTTTTGAAAGCAAGTGAGAGAAGTGCAAATTCTTATTATTGCTCTTGAAGAGCTTTTTGCAAAGCTGTTGTTAATGAGCTTGCTTAATGAGCTTTCTTAAATCTATATTTATATCCTATATACAGCTGTATATAGATAGAGCAACGCCTAAAATATGTGTGGATTGCACACACATATGCCTGGGAAAATGAAGGGTGATTAGCATGCATCTTCTTCGCTTATACCGTGCAAGTATTTATTCGTTTTTCCTTGGAAATCGGAGAGATAAAAGATCCATTCTGGAATAAAATAATTCTGTGCATATGTGCTCGATGGTTTTGTTTATGAGCCCCAAGTATGTGAGTGTGTGTGTGTGTGAGACAGATGGTGTGTCTGTTTGTGAGAGATATGATGCGGGGATGAATGTGTGTAAAAATACAGGTTTCTTAAGGGCTTTTAAATTTTTTTTTTTTTTTAAGAAAAGACAAAATAACAAATGCCTGCTCAGTACAGTATTTCCTGTGTCATGCTCTTTGTCAATGTGACAGAGGAGTATTCCTGCAGAAGGCAAAGCTGCCCCCAAAAGTGAAGGGTGCTGCCCCCAGGGCTTCGAGCTGGGCATCGTGAATTCTCTTCAAGTTTTCAAAGTCCTGGAAAGTTTTGATAAGCAAATACTTTCTGGGCTCTGCCTCTTATTGGCTGTTTCTTCACCGCCAGATTTTGACACAAATAATCTGATTGAAAAATCAGGGAGGGGAACAGGGGGAAAAAAAACAGAGAGAAAAAAGGAGAAGTATCTATTTCAGCCGACTGCGACCAAGTGAAAAAGTGGAAGAGGAGTCTGAGAGAAGACGACGTCTCGCTTGTCTGGGCAGAGTTCAAGGCAAATCCAGTAAAGCAAAGTCCCTCAAACAGGTGATTGATTTATTCTTTTAAACACTTTTAATTTCATTGATTTTCTCATTTTTCTGATATGTTTTTTCTAAGCTTTTTTCCTCCTTCTTCTTCTTTGCTTTTGTCTGCAAATATGTAACATATTTCACTGCCGAAGCCACTTGTCCTGAGGACTCCTTTATGATAATAGTGCACTTGACTCATTTTAATTGAACCTTTTAAAATTATATGCCATGTACTTCACTCTCACATGAAAAAATGGTAATAGAACAAAATGTAAGAGGTATGACAATGGTCTCAGGTACCTGCAACCCAGCCAGCTCCATCAGCAGGAGCAGTTTCTAGCTGTAGAATTTTTTACTTTGCCATTGAGGAGAGGGCAAACTGTGTTTTTCCTTTTAATTGCTCTTTTATAGGGTCAGACCCTTAAATTCAGAGGGCAGTACACCTCTGCTGCCATCACCTGTGCCAGTTTTTCTAGATGACAATTCAGTCTCTCCCATTCAGGATTTTTGCTTCAAATCCATCTTTTATTATTTTTCCATCCTTTTTTTTAATATAGGCTGATTAATCTAACAATTTTTAGCATATGGAATTAGCTATTTATAGATATTTCTCATATCACCAGATTGATTCAATACATTAAGCAGGAAAGCAAATTATTTCCAAGCTCCCACCATAAGTGCATCTGTACATTAAGGAGATACAGAATTTGGTACATTGCACTATAGAATTCCATCCATGGAAGTCCAAGGCAAAGTTTCCTAAAGCCAGTGGCATTCCCAACATCACAAGGAGCTACGTGAGGTTTCTAGAGAACAAATGCTGCAATTAGAGCTTAAATATTTTTTCTGGGTGCTACAGCTATACCAGCATTTCTCTTCCATTCCTTGGACAAAATTTCCATCACAGTTTTCTACCCCTGCCATAAAGTCAGTTTACGTAATCTTACCACAGGAATTAAAAATGTCCTGTTCAGTTTTCCACTAAAAAAGTCGTGTTTAAATTACTCACCCCAAGTACTTTTGATATTGCAAGGTGGACTAGTGACTAGGTGGACTATTTTGTTGTAAAGGACTGAAATTCTTTCAAATTTGAACTTATATTTAAAGAGTCAGGAGTACATAAAACCTCTTATTTTATTTTATTTGGGCTCTTAAAGCACAGATGCATTGTGTTCTGCTTTGTGATATTTTTCTTTTAAAAAATGTAGTCTTTTGAAGGATAAACTATTCTGTATTTTTGGAAGCTTCAATTTTTCCAGGGAAAAAAAAAACAGAAAAAAAATCAAAATTAAATATAAATATAAATATAAATATAAATATAAATATAAATATAAATATAAATATAAATATAAACAGAAATAGAAATAGAAATATATATAAATGTAGAAATATAAACATATATAAACATATATAAACATATAAACATATAAAATATATAAACATAACATAAATATAAATATAAATATAAATATAGATATAAATATAAATATAAATATAAATATAAATATAAATATAAATATAAATATAAATTAAGCAGTGGAAAGGAAATAAGCCTGTTCTAGCCTAAAACTTTGTATGCTCATCAACTTGTCTGAAGATGTGATATAATGTACTACTAGTGAGTACTGGCAATGTAATGCTAGTTAAAATTAAGTGTTTGAAGAAAAAGTGTTTAGTCTCTACAATTAACCCTGTAAGTCTGAAAACAGAATTACCTGAATTTAGAGAAAAATGAAAATCAGCTTTAGAATGGAGCTTTCACTGCAAATTGGGTTCAGCGTGGGACAATCCCGTAAATGCTGTCCCCACCAAAGGTCTCAAAACCTAATTCAGTGAGAATATGAATTTCCTCTAAATTCCATCGAAGGACCAATCCTGCGGGTTTGGGTACTGAGAGCTATTGTGTAGTGAAGTGAGAGTTAGGGCTTCATGAGGAACATAGGATCCAGTAAAATGAGGATCCTGGAGCCAGAAACCACCCCTAAACTAAAAACCAAACCTTTTAATTCTAGTTCTTGCACCATCTTCAGTGTTCCAGTGTTCAGACAGAGTTTTATATGGGATACTCTGTAAAATCACCTGAAAGCATCGCTGAGGATGAAGGAACTTTGAGTTTGGACATGCAAATGCTGGGTCTGCTTTCAGATCTGACTGGGGAATTTATAGCTGGTGAAAGAAACCCTTCTAAGGTGCTTCAGGTGAGGTACCCAAAACAGTGAAGCAGCTTTTTCCTCCTTGGCTCCTGCTGTCTTTTCCTCAGGGCACATTATAACATTATTATACAGCTGCATGAATGGCAAACAAATAAGAATGTCAGTTCTAGATAGCTACTGGTTTTATATCCTGTATTGAGTTAATAAAAATGCCAGAACACTTCAATTTTGGATGGGCACACTCCTGCCCAAGCAATAAATTCCCTTGTGCACTTACCAGTCCAGGTAGAAACTGCTGCCACAGGGGCTGAAAGGAGCAGACTCCATAAAAAAGAAAGTTTAATTTTCAGCAAAAGGTTGAAGCTAAATTCTGTCAGAAGCTTCAACAACAAAAAAAACATGGCAGGGTCCATTGTCCATAGCACTGCTTTTCCTGGGCAATACAGTGAGCCATTAGGAGCAGCTGATCACTTGCTACTGATAATGTGCAGTTTCGATGAAAAACAGCACTTTTTCCTCCCACAATCTCTGCTTGTAGCTTTCCTCTGTCCTTAGTTGTGTGAATCACAAAGCCAGTCCAGTGCAGTTGTTAATTAACTCTGCTTTGGGCTCCCAGTTCCTTTTTTTCTGTAAAATGGGGTGGGGGAAGGTGACTTCCTTTTGCAACGTTCAGTCCATTAAAGATCGTTGTGCTCAGTCGTGTCCCTTATCAGCAGTCAGGATACTGGACCTAATTTGACTTTCACGTAGGCTGGGGCAAACACATCCGAAAAAATCCCGTTTATTCATGGACATCTGCTTTCAAACACCACCAGAAAAGAGGGGCTGTACTTAGTGCTGTCTGTACTTGGCATTACGGGCACTGCCATAAACTCTGCTGGATTGCTTAAGCCCCCCATCTCCATTCCTCTGATTTACCTGGCTGCTGCCACGGGATTCTCCGGGATTCTCTAGCCTGAGGGCAGGGAGAGTGGCTGTTCCAGCAGGCACAGCTGGATGCAGGCTCTCACCCTACATTCGCTCTCACCCTACATTCGCTCTCACCCTACATTTGTTCTCACCCTACATTCGCTCTCACCCTACATTCAGAGTTACCCACTGCCAGAGCCTCTTCCTCCACCATGGAGGAAGCCCAGGGAAATGAACGTGTTAATTCAGGCAGAGAAATCTGATGTCTGAAGATTCCTGGCATGAATACCTGCTATTGTGGACACAGTCCTGCCCCACCACGTGGGAAAATCCCTGTGACATGAGTGGAAATTCCATGTATAGAGGGTTTGAGGCAGCAAACTTGGGGCAGGTGTGTAACTGCAGAGTTGGGTCCATGCACAGATACTTCAGCTGGGACTGACCAAGAGCTCAGCAATGCTGCTGGAATGGGAGGGACAAGGGCTGAGCAGAGCTGCTAAAGGGTTATAACCCCCTGCAGAACACTCCTGTGTTTGCACTGGGCTGGAGCTATTTCTGTGCCTGAAGCTTTTCGCTGGGCAGAGACTCTGTACAACGCTTTGAATGAACCTCATTAGAGAGTTCCAGGAGAGCTAAAAGCAGCCCTGTACTTCAGTACCCCTTCCCTCAAGGGCCTGCTTATGGTTCATCCTCAGTACTGTTCTGTCCTCTTTCTAAAATTAAATTAAAAATCTACTCTTGGCCTCAGCTTTCTATTATTCATCTCAAGCTACACATAAATTTCTTGGAAAAAGATGAAGAAAAACAGGTGAGTCATTTCAGAAGAAAAAACAGTTAGAGCCAGCAAGAGTTATCCCTGAAATCACAGATGGAACAATGGGAATCCTGGACCAGATTTAAGAAGACAGCAGCATATCCAAAGGCAGCTGGGCTGGGGGGCACCCTGGTGATCCCCCTGTCCCCAGCAGACCTGGCTGTGGGAATCCCACAGCTTTAGGCACCACTGTAAATGTGGCCCTAAGAGCTTTAAACAAAACACCACTGGGCTTTGTAATTATATTTAGCATGAAGAGGTAGTACTGGCACTTCTGAGCTCTAGGGAACAGAGTCTTCCATCCCTGCTGTTTGGGATTCCAGGAATCCACACTGGACAGATATTTCATGTCATTCCTGCTTAACAGGAGCAAACTGTGTGGATTTTGGGGGGTTGTTTTTAGTAATTAAGTAGGTTCCATTGAACTGCTCTCAGAAAAGAACAAAACAACAGTTTCCAGTGAACAGAGAGCCAGGACTTAGTGCTGACTTTTCAAATGAAATTAAGCAAGATTTGTTTTTAGTGCCACTATCCCAAACAATTACAAGGGAAAATGCAAATACATATGCAAATAAGGCACCAGCTGATATTACTGCACACAGCATCATCCCTGTTGCCACCCTGCCTCCACGAGAGCAGTTACCAGCCCCAGGGAGCGGGCACAGGGCGGGCTGGGTTCTGGATAGCAAAGATAACACATGCATTGCAAGAGAATTTGGTATGATTAAATTTCAGCATTTTATGTTTGTCCCAAACCCGCCATTTCAACGGTCTGCAATATTTGAGTTGGGTCCAAAAGGTAACTTCTCAGCCAGCCCTCCTGCTCTGCCTCTGCTCCACTGTTGTTTGTCAGCCAGAACTCCAACTACTCAAGCAAGAGGGAAACCCTCCACACATCATTCTGCAGGGTTTTCCCTCTGTCTCTCTCCTATTACTGGTGTTTCTATCATTACTGTTTGTGTAGAAATTTCACAGAAGAGCCCAGGTCATGCCTTGGGACTGGGCCCTTCCAGGTGCAGTACAAACACTCCAGCTTTCTCCCATGGGGATTTCTAACCCGTGGTTCCCACTGTGTCCTCTCAGGGAGAAGATCAGAGATTCAGCCTGTCCTGTAGTCAGAGCAGGACTACAAGAGACAGATCCTGGCTTCCAACATGTTTGCCACAGACAGTTTTGGTTTCTAGCACAGCTCTTGGGTTAAGCCTGTCCCTGTTTCTCCAGCTGCAACATAAAAGTTGCTGTAATCCTTTGCCTCAGCCTGGGGTAGATTGTGAAGAGTGATTTTACAAAGTGCACTTAATCTGAACAAATGGGAAGTTACTCCCCAAGCCACAGAGAATTACCTGCTGTTTTTCTGTGTTTTATCCCAGAAAGTGAATGGAAGATGCCACGTTCCTTTTTGGTGAAGAGCAAAAAGGCTCACACCTATCACCAGCACCGCTTTGTGGAAGATGAGCTGCCAGTACTCACGTGGGGTCCAGTCCCCTCTCCCTTCATTGGTGAGTCAATCCATCCACTGGACTTGTAGGAACACACCAAGGTAAATCAATAATTAGCAGGCAGCTAAGGGAGCAGGATGAGTGAGCTAAAGAGCATCCAAGGGCTTCCACACAGGGATGTCAGTCTAAGGGCAGACTGATCCCTTAGTGTGTGTCCTTTCTCTACACCAAATCCACACTGTCCCACTGAAACCAAATTTAGATCCTCCCTTTGTTTCCTGCTCGGTTGCTGGGGAGATTTGAGATGTATGATTGCCATGTGGAGCTGGTCACATTTGGGAAAAATGACCAACTTCAGGCCACGAACAGGTGGGAAAAGAGCTTGCACTTTGCTGTCAGTGTTCTACAAACTCTGCCACCTCCATCTCCAGTTTCCTGTGCTCACTGCCCACATTCCCTCTGGACTGCATCTTCTCTCTGTGTGTTACCAGCTCTTCCTGGTGTGCTGTATTAACACCACCTAACACAGTTCTGCCTGTTCCTGCTGTCCTCCCTCTGCTCCTGCTCTCCCACAGCCATCCAAGCAGTGGCAGGGCCATGGTAATTATCTTCTTCCTTCAGGCACCATTCAAATTTTCTTTATTCAAATTTAGGATCAACTTACCCTTTGTTCCAGCCCTGGCTATCAGATTAAAGTCCAGCCCCGAGATAAGTTTGATAAAAAAGAAAGGAGGTGTCATTTTAATTTCCATTCCTGCCATCATCCTTTGCGCATTTGTTGTGTCTGTGTGGTGCAGTGGCAGGTTTTGACAATGGATAAATATTGTCCTTCAGCAGATCTGTCCTGTCTCCAGCAGAAAGGAGACACATGTTGGACCTCTGTCCATTTTAGATTCTTACTGCAAAGTTTAACAAGGGTTGGTTGGTGTCTTTAAGGGCTGGGAAAAGCACGGAGAAGTAAATGGGAGTGTGGGCAGGAGGAATCAAGGCTCGGTGCATAAGGATTTACCTCCCCTCTCTGCTTCCCTACTGAGCTGTCCATAAATCCAGGTTAACAATACCCAGCTCTCTTAGGAGAGAGGTGGGGAGGTTAATAATTAGTGATTGTTAGCTACCCACACAAACGGAAATGGTTTTAAATAGGGAAATTATTCTTACAGATGCAATTCTAGGGTTGATTTTCTCGAACTGTATCAGGTATCAAGGATCCTATCATCTCATCCTGCCCCTCTCTGCCTTGCCTGTCTCATCCAGCTTGGAATTTCCCTCTGTCAGCAATGGGCAGACCTTGAATGCTGATTGCACCACTCTGCACTTCCTCAGGGAATTGAGCATGGGCTCATGAGTTCATACATGAGTGCAAAACTCACCTGAACACACTCTTCTTGTAACAGCTAGAGTGACATAGCTGTGACATAACTGTGACCCTGCTGTGTTACAGCTACACGAGAGAGGACACCAGAGGACATCAAGAAACAGGACGTGGAATGTGTAGTTCCAAAACAAGAAAAGGACCTACCTGAAGTGAAAGAAGAAAGTGTCCCTGTCCAGTACCTGAGCAGGATGCTGCCAGGCCCTTCAGCTCAAGGTTGGCTACCCAAAAACCCAATTACAGAAGAGGTCAGGGCTGGGCTGGGCTGCGTATGGGGATCCTAAAACTGGGCCCAGATTTTGAGTAAATGACAGCTCTTACTTTGGCATCAATGGTCAAACTTGTCACAGGCAGGACTCATCAGGAGCATTCTGTATTTCCCTTTACAATTCTGGTCTAGACCAGAAAGAATGAAGGATAATGCTGTTATTCCCAATGAATGAGCCTCCCCATCTTAATGCAGCTCTGTGCTATGTGGGTCAAGGCAGGTGTCCACAGGATACTTGTTCAAACACCACAGGAAGCAGGGTTAGTAGGGGGCTTAATATTCCCTTAGCCATAAAATTTCCATGGCGTTATTTGCCATAAAATTTCCTGAGATTGAAATCAGTCAGGACAGGAACTTTGCCTGGGGAATCAGGATTTGAATCAAGGAGAAATTGCCAACTTCAACTCCCGAGGTCAGGCAAGATGGGGAAACAGGAGATGGAGAACTTTTTTACAGGTGCCCACCTTGAGGCAATGGTGTGACACTTCTCCCTCTCCTTTGCAAACTCAGAGATGGCCATGCCTGGGCTGCAGATCAAGGACTGCACTAACACAGCGAGCACCCCAACCTTCTACAAAGCTGGCTTTTCCTGGGATGCTTTCCACGTGCCATACAGCTACCAGCAGATGTCTTCCAGCATGCAGTCAGCTCTCCTGGAGCACCCTGTGAGCCTTTATGGAAGCCACCTCCTGCCAAGCACCGAGCCCCCCCTGGATTACAGCCTGCATTATTCCTCGGACATGGAGACCTTCCACTGTGTGAAGTGCAACAAGGTGTGTGCTGGACGAGAACCTCTGGGATGGGGAGGGCCTGAAGGGATTTTCATTGCTCACATCAGCATTTCACTGGGTCACACCAATGTGTGGCTCAGAGCGGGGCCCCTAGTCAGGAGAACAAGTACAAAGGCCCTGGGAATGCTGCGGTTCACACGGCCCACCAGAGGGGAGAATTAAATAAAGGAATTGAAAACAGGGATGGAGAAGCAGCCACCCTGTGTCAAAAAAATCACTGGGATTTTATTTTGCAGGTGTTCTCCACTCCCCATGGACTGGAGGTCCATGTCCGAAGGTCTCACAGTGGGACCCGTCCCTTTGCTTGTGAAGTGTGTGGCAAAACCTTCGGGCACGCTGTGAGCCTGGAGCAGCACACCCACATTCACTCCCAGGTGGGTGGCATGGTTCCAGAGAACCAGCTCTGGACCTCAGCTCTTGCCTAATCCATTAGAGAGGAAGTGACATTTCCTAGGTTACAAACGTGATGTCTTTCCTGTAGCACCCAGTGACAAGGACAGGAGCTCTGAAGACCACAGGTCACAGATCTTGGTCTCACAAATCTCAGACAGCCCTTGAGGATTCCTTGGAAGGGAAGGGAGGATCTACTCACTCTTCTGTGCCTCACCTCCTGCTAAAGGGTGCAGGAGTTTGGATCACAAGATGTGATCCATTTCCATAATTAACCCTCCCTGCATTCCCTTTGTGCTGCACCCAGCATTATCAGTCCACGAGCCAAGGAGATTTGCTTATCAAATCTACAATTCTCATCACTCTTCAAGCTCTGTCACATGTCTTGCAGCCTCAGACATCCCATGATTTTCCTTCCCCAACAGGAAAGAAGCTTTGAGTGCAAGATGTGTGGGAAGACCTTCAAACGTTCCTCCACCCTCTCCACTCATCTCCTGATCCACTCGGACACACGGCCCTACCCCTGCCAGTACTGCGGGAAGCGCTTCCACCAGAAGTCGGACATGAAGAAACACACGTACATCCACACCGGTGAGAAAGAAAATATTCTAAAATATTCCAAATGCAAATTAGAGCCCATCATACCAATGCACATACACAGTCCCCAGACACAGAGATACTGGACCAGGGATAAGTGTCCAGAGCTGCTGGAAAGCCACTGTTTCATGTGTGGTAAGAGAGCAGGAGGTTGAAGCACGTCCTCCTCTACGTGACAAGGGGGTGGTTATTGGCCAGCCTCTGGTGCATGTTGTGGATCTACCCAGCCCTGGATGCAGGGAATGGGTCACTCAGCTGGAGATGACTGTCCCTGGTTCTTCCCACCCTCGGCTGCTGGATCACGATTCAAACATTTTTTTTCTCCCCTTTTCACGGCAGCACCCTGGTGCCCAAGCACAGCCAGCCGTGTCTGACTCTGCTAAAAGGCATTTCTACCTCCCTTCCTTCACCTGTTAAAGCATTTTTTTACCATTTTCTGTGTCCTGCAGGGGAGAAGCCCCACAAATGCCAGGTGTGTGGCAAAGCCTTCAGCCAGAGCTCCAACCTGATCACCCACAGCCGCAAACACACCGGCTTCAAACCCTTCAGCTGCGAGCTCTGTGCCAAGGGCTTCCAGCGCAAGGTGGATCTGCGGCGGCACCGAGAGACCCAGCACAGCCTCAAGTGAGGGGTGGCTCCAGGTCTTTGCTGGAGCTCCCACTTCATTCTCCAAGGAAGAAGACTGTCCCCAGCACCTCCATCCACCTCATAAAGCTCCTGTGGTGTCCTATGTTCCCCTGGGGACCGGCCAAGTCATGCACTGGTGTTTGGCACCACAGGGCCTTGCACATCCCCAAGAAGCCTGTGGGAGCTTTCACTTTTTGATTGCAACAGGTACCAGCCCAGATCTGACATCACCTGCTCAAGTGCAAATCCAGAGGGATTCCTCTGAGGTCACTATTACTCTGGATTTACACCAGGAGCAGAATCCGGTTCGTCAGGCTGCCCGGCGGGGAGGGGGGAACTCCTGGGCTGGTGGAAGCAACAATCTGTGCCAAGCTGGTGCTGGAACCATGTTCTGCTCTGATGGTTGGGAAGATAAGCCCAGGGCACTCAAATAGATTGCATTCAGTCAGCTGTGTTCAACTTGGGCAGGCCTTCTGCAGATAGTTGCCCAGGCCATAAATTCTGCCAACAGACACCTAAAGTCATTTCTTTCAGCAGAGCATTTACAGTGATCAAATGACAAGTTAACTGTGCTGTATTTTTAGCTTGGAGTGGGAGGAAAATACTGAAGAAACAGCTCCTATCCCTAGCTGATAACAGGGGTCTCTAAATACATTCCTCAGACACTCCATGATGCAGAGATCCCAAGCAGGCTCCAGAAAGAGCCACACCACAGCAGCAGGCAGGAGCTAACAAGCCCCATGTCTTGGTACCACAGGAGAGCCTGGCTGCTCTTGGAATCCAGGCTGGTATGTCCCACGATATTTCACTGCATGCTGGACATGCCAGCTTAGAGCTGTCCTGAGCAATCCTGGGTCACTGCATGGGCAGGAGTGGCCCTGGATATCGATGTCCAGGGCCAGAGTTCTGCTTGCCAGCCACTCTCCTCAAGGAGGAAGTAACTGAGCCTGTACATGTTGGCAGAGCATGCAAGTACCTCACAAATATTATACAAAGAGGGCAGTGGTATTTCCTCCTTTTGCCAGGTCTAGGGGTTGAAGTGGAGCACTGGAACAAGTAGAGAACCAGTTCCCCTCCAAGCTCTGCCAGATTCTCTCTCTATAACCTTGGCAAGTCACGGCACTGGGCTTTTGTTTTTCCACCCCTCCTGGTGACGTGGGATCATTCACTCAGGTTTGTGGAGTCCCCTGAGTTCTTAACAGGAAGGACAAAGTATTATTATAACATTAGTAAGACAAGGGTTTCGTTAACTGGGGCATTGTAGCAGCACACGGCTCACTCCACAACTGCATCCCTGAACTCACGGCCTTGCACAATGACACCAGTGGGAATTACCCTGGGAATGGGCTGTGGCACTTCGCTGCAAAGGCTTATGAAGGAAGGCTGCCATCATGGGCAAAGACAAAATGGTCCAAGTGGAAAATTCAGGTATTGCCAGGAGAGAACTGCCCTCACTTCCACTGCTGTAAATCCCAAGTTATTCTCCTAAAACCTAAAATGTACTTGCCCCTTTTATGCTGTGCCTAAGCTGTAAGTTGTTAACATATATCTGGAAGCTCAAGCTCAGAGTCTGTACTCCTGGCTTTACTTGTACACTGTAAATATGTATTTATACTTATTCTAATGTATATTTTTATTGCACTATACCAGACAGTGACATGTACAGGCCTGCTGGGATTTATCTGATAAATCTGTTCCTTCTTAGTAACTGGGCTAACACAGAGTATTTCATGTTCAAAACATCCATTTCAGGAACGGCTCATACCTGACTCTGGGGACACAGGCAGGGGGGATGGGGTGAAAAATTAGAAGGGAAACAGTATAGGATTGCTCTGTATGGTTTGAGTGGGAATAAAGATGGAAATTCACATGCAGAAAAGGGCTCCCATTACAGAGACATTCATCCTGGAGGCAGATTGGTGCAGAGCCCCACACAGAGTGAGCTCTCCAGAGCAGGAGGGCCACACCAGATACACAGAATGTGTGTCCAACAGACAGTGCCAAAGCCCCCATTAAATCCCTGCTGTCCTTTCCTGAGTCTTCTGGGGAAGGGGTACAACCTGTGGTGGAACTGGTCCCCAGGTCCTGACCGTGATACATTCATGTGAACACTCACACGTGCACTAGCCTTGCTCAAGGTAAAGTAATTTCATCTTATTAAAACTACTGTCCAAAATGCAAAACATGTTTGTTAATCCCCTTGTCCTCCACAAATCTGCAAATAGAAATATTTAAAGAGGGTGTCAGCAACTGGACTGCTCAGGAACAAAACCCTCCAGCCCCAAACCACATGGGCACACCGGCACCAACTGACTGGGGACAGCAGGTGTGTCTGGCTCATGTAAAGCTCCCCAGTTTTGGCCATTTGGAGTCAAGTGCTGGCACACACCAATTGGCAAAGGTGCCTGTGACCACTCATAAAACCAAACCAGGCAGCTGGTTCTTCTGAGCCTGGCGAAGAAGAGCTGCTGTATCCATTAGATTTTCATTCCTATCTTTGATTTCCATGGTACAGAGGAGCTATAACCTTCAATGGACAGCTGGGTTCTTCTCCCCTGTGTACTCCTACAGCCTGCTTCTCCCTCCTAACACAGCACAAATCACCCCAGTCCTGTCTTCTATTTCCCCAGGACTCCAGGGCAGGTTACTGAGCACAGATATTCCTGAAGAGCAGCTGCACTGGAAGAGGCAGTGTCAGCCTTAGCCTGGTATTTGTGAAGAGCCTGAGGAGCAAATCCCAGGAGATCCGGGGATGACTTTAGCTGGATGGGCAGCAAGTGGAGAAGCACACTGGGGGATGGCTGCAGTCAGTGTGCTGCTGCAGAGCTCAGGACAACTCGTCTGTGGGCAGAGCAGCGCGGGGGATCCAGGCTGACCCACTCCCACAGGCACAGGGAGGTATCTCCAGAGGCACAGGCTGTGGATGGGGGCCAGCTGGCAAAGGCACCAGAGAGACACAGCAGCCAGAGACAGGAGCGAGCCGAGAAGGGAGGAGGAGGACAGGGAATTAACTTGCAGTGTTTTACATTAAGACACTACAGCTTCTTCCTCGAGTAACGAGTTGCCACTTTCAGATCACCCAATGCCCAAGCCCTAGCATTGCCCCATCCTGTGGGTGCCAGCAGCCCAAAGGCAAAACAAGGCAGAGCCCCACAGCCCCTCATTCACTCCCAGCATGGCACCAGCCCTGGGCAGACCTGCTACAAAGGGCAGGCAAAGGGCTGCCCTGATCCCTGGAGCAGCTGAATCTACACCATGGGTACCCAAGGATGCCCAGCACCTGCCAGGATCAGACCATGGTTGTCACCAAGTCCAAACACACCTGGCTTTGCTCTCCAAACATGCAAATCCTCCTCGGTTCTGATCACTCTGCTACAACCCCTTTCCCACCACCTCACATCACAAACATTCTGGTCAGTCAATCAAGGAAACAGATAGCAAAAAGCAAAATCTCAACTAATCTTTGTGGCCGAGGAAATGATTGTTTTTGCCTCTCTTTGAGCCTGCCCTGTATCCTGTACTTCCTCAGTCCTCTTCACACCTTCTTCCCTTTATTGCTAGAGAAAAGAATCCTGGTCTCTGGGCTGTTTTGTTTAGCAAATGAGGGGCATGCAAAGCACTAACCCCGGGCATCTGTCAGGAGGAGAGAGGTGCCTCTGTGTCTTCCAGACAGCCTTGAGGCGCTGAGAGCAGCAGCCCAGGAGAGCTATGATTAAGGGTGGATTTCAGTTTGGACACGAGATGAATCTGTCTTCCTAATGAGGACAGAGCCACGGGACACCTGCCGGAAGCAGAGGGGTGTTCTGCCAGCTAGCACAGCGTTGGGCTGGAACTTGTCTCCAGGTTGGATTAACCTCAGAGTGCAATCCTGGAGAAGGCAAGCTCCTGAAGCTTTCTTGTGTGGCCAATTGTTAGGGAAGGCCTAAAAAGAACTTAGAGGAAGGACAAGGAAGAATTAAACTCCAGTTGAGTGCAGGTTATACTGGTAACAGTTATTTTCTTCATCCAGTTGCTTCCTGCCTTAATCATCAGGAGAAGGTTTTGGCAGTGAAAAAAGATAAGAGCAGAGTGCCTTGTCCTGGCAGCAGGTTGTTCCCCAGTTGTGGGTGATGGAGACACACCGGCAGTTTAATTCCAGCCCATCAGCACAGCACACAAAGGAAAACCTGAAGGCATGGGGCAATCTCCCAGAAATAGCTGCATACACAGGTTTCCTTGCACAGGGAAAACATTAAGCCTGCCATTAAGTGCCTAATGTGGGAACGGATATGGAGCTCAACCTGCAAAGCTGCTACAGAATAATTTAAAAAAATACATCATAAACCATTTTTTAAACACTTAATCTGCTCACAAAACAGAGATTTTTTTTCTCCCCTTTTCACCTGGAATAGCACATCCATACAGAGGAGGCAACCCAGAACAGCCACACAAAAATTATTCAAGGATAGTGAATCTCTCTGCTGGATGAGAGGTAAGAAAACACAGATTTCTGCAGAATTCCTGACCCACCATCTTAAAACTAACAGTCACCATGGACACACACTGATCTTAAGGCTGCAACTCCAAACTGAGACTTAAGATCTGCCGCACATTTCCTGCATGACCTCGGGCAATACTTGAGTGCTGGATTTCTGAAGTTGTTCAGCACACTGTGAAGCTCTCAGAAGCTCTTCACCCCATCTGTGAGAGGAGGATAATAATTCTTCCTCTCCCCTTCATTTCACATGTTTATTTCAACGGTAAGATAGTCAGGAATGAGACTGCTCCTCCTTATCTGCCACATCCAGCACCTCGCACAATGGAGCCTTGATCTGGGCTGCAACGCCCGAGCGCAACTACGGCACCAATAAGGAGTGATAGGAACTGAATCCAGCAAAGCACCCTCATTCCAGAGCTGCCTCAGGAATCCTGCAGGCACAGGGAGACCCTAACTCAAAACCAGCAGAGAAACAGGGCAAGCAGCAGCACAGGGAGGATAAATCAGATATGAGCATTTCCACTGGTGGATAATACTGCAGGGAGAGAGACGGAGCTGGATATGGGTGCTGTAAATATCCTGCTCCATGCCCTCACTTTAAATGTGTTGCTTCAATCTGAGCACTTCTCAATCTGGTCCCTGGGCTGATTTTGACCTGTGGGCCCAAGGGGGATCTGTGTTCACTGTACCAGACAGCAAGGCAGGCAGAGAGTCCCCAGGAGTGGGGAAATCTGGGGCTGGGGAGGAGCTGAGTGTGCACTGAGCTCAGCTTTGGTCTGATAAGTTTATCAAGCAGTGCCGGCTGCTAACTGTCAGCCGGGGAAGGGAGCCTGTTAGGGAGGAGGAACAGCTCCCAGGGCAAGATAGGACTGCCCATGCCTTATCAGAGTGCCTGAGCCAAAGAGGGAACTGGAGAGTGAGCACTTTCCAACCACTTCATCTGAACAACAGACAGATTGGCAGGAAAGGCCTGTCAGCCCTTCGCTTCTGCCACCCAGGCACGCAGGGAGCCCCCATCCATGCAAACACCCCGGGTAAGTGCAGCCTGGGAGCTGCAAAGGTGAACGTTGGGACCTGAGGGGGTGCATGGGGAAGGTTTTCTTAGAACATTGCCCAGTGGGAGATCAGATTTACAGCAAACAGTTCAGGTGCTTACTGAGCAAGCTGCTCCTGCTCAGTGCCCAGGGCAGCACTTCTCCTCCATGCTGCCTTCCCTAAGCTTTGGGAGGGGGATCCACCACTTCAGAGTTGCATCAGTCACTAAGGTTTGGTGTACAGATAATTGCTCTGTCTCTGAAAAACAGTAAAAGCCCCTGAAGAAGGGGGAAAACCTGACCATTCCCATCTGAGCTCCAAAAGCATGAGCCAGCAAATACCCCTTCACACCTTCTCCTAGGGCAGCAATGACTAAATCAAAGATGGTACCAGGGAAACCCTGCTGTGTTTGGATGAGCTCCCTCAGACCTGTGCAAGCTCCCTGTCCATACACCTCAGCCACGACAGGGAGGGGAATAACGCATTCCTGCAGGGCACACCCTCTGCTCGGTTTCCCTGGTGAGGCTGGGCCATGCCAGCAGCTTTAACACATTTCCATGCTGTCATCAGGTCACTGCTGATCCAGATTGTATGGACAGCCCTCACCCTGCATCCCACCACCTTTGGTTCAACCTGGTGCCTTGGGTCCTGCCTGTATCTGCAGATTTTGGTAAGAGATGGCCCCAGTGCAAGCCCTGCCCCTGTGCTGCAGGATGTGCTCATCCTTGGCTGCCTGGGTGCAGGTGCTGTGCCAGGCTCTCCATGGGACACAAGGCAGGAAAACTTCTGCAGTGGGTCAGGAGATTTCTGCTGTGAGTTGGTGACTCAAAGGCTCCCTTTTTAATAAGTGACATACCTAGGAAGTGATTTAGCTCCTCCTAAACCACGGATCTAAACCAGGGCTGAAATCCTGCCCTGTATGCACCTACTTCTCTCCCTGAAGAGAAGGAGCCCGGTATCTGTAGGCATCTAAAGTTACACCAGCTGAGTCACAGCCCTGTGGTTTCTGCACCACTCTCAGGCCGAGTTTCTCACAGCTGATTCTGCTCCAGCTCACAGGCTACTGTTCTCCAGAGCCTGAGCAACCTCTAAGCCACTTAATTCCTGTGTGCATCAAGGGCTCCTCAGCAAGCTCCAAGTACAAGTCACACCAGCCAGCACAATTCTGAGGTTCAAGGCTTCCTCACGAAGAACAAGGGGTTTTAAACCCTGTCCCCATTGATTCTGCCTTCCTCTTGAATAATTTTAAAGCAATGGCACTTTATCTTACATCCCAGGCTCTTCTATATTAGGAGTTTTGGTGGGATTTTTAGCAGTGGTCAAGTCCACTGGTTTCTTCTCTTTATAAAATTGAAGTTATCTCTTGTCTCAGTTGAGGAAGGGGAAGTTGGACATGACAGGGCATTCCTGTTCCTGAGAGGGCCCCATCCTGAGAGTGTGGGCATGGTAACCCAGTGTGTCAGTCGGACATCCCTGCCTCAGCTCCTTATTTAGATCCAGCCTGTAGCAACTTCAAGATCTGCAGGTAAGAGCAAGGTAGAATTCCTACACATGCACAGCAACACACTGGAGTGGCATTGTGAAAAATCCCATATAAAACCCCATAAAACATCCTAGCGAGGTCTCTGCACTGAGATCTGCCAACCTGCATTTTTCACCTTAAGATATTTGCCCAAATTTGGGTAGGCCAACAAGAAATGGAACACAGGTCAGCTGGACTTGCAGTCTTGTTTGTTAAGCAAGATTTTGTCTTACCTTCTTGAAGTACTGAAACTTAGTAGAACATCCCAAGTTAAAACTCTTTTTTTAGGAAAAGGATCATGTACTATTGATAAGATTTTATTTCTGAATTCTGTATGATACTTTTGACATATGCACAAAACTCATTCTCTAGTGTCTTAAAGGCAGGGCTGACAGGGTGGAAGACCTTGGGTTTCAGAGTGAGTGTGCATGAGACAGCTGAAGTTTCTCATGTTACCTGGAATGTAAGGAAACAGCTGGAAAGTCAGGGAGCAGTGTCCCTGTGCCTGCTGCACAGTGCCACAACAGTGGTGCTGGAGAACTCAGCAAGATTAATGATACTTTGCCTTTGAAGAGCTCACAGTGCCTAAGGATTTCAAAAGGACACAACATCCAACAGTCAGCAGGATTTAGCCCCCAGCCTGCAAGTTTTCTCACAGCATCATTATTAATTTTGCAGAAGATGCAACACAAACTTGGTGGTTATCAGGAACAATAATTACTGTTTTCAGGGTACCACTTCCTCATCCTGACTTCCTCAATCCCAAAGTCCCCAGCAATCTTAGCTCAGAAGGGAATGTGACTCAGGCCTTCAACTGGAGGCCTGTCACCTGCAAACCCTGACGGCTGGATGTGGCTGTGGTTTTATCACTGGCCACCAGCTGCCTCTACAGCTCTTGCCTCCTCCCCAATGATTCAGCAAATCTTCTTCAAGGAGAAAAACAAGCACACAAGTGAACAAATCACAATGTCAGATTACAAAGATGAGCGGGGGAAAGCTGCGGCTCGAAGGAGGGAGATAAAAGTTGGTGAAGTTGCATGAGCCAAGGATGAAAATGCCCAATAAAGATGGGGTTTTTTTTGAAGGGGAGAAATAATAATAATGTGGGGGGAAAAAGTGTTGTGGTTTGGATTCTTTACACTGTGAAACATTGCTAAGAGTAAAAGAGAACACAATGTGGAAGGAAATGAAGCATATTCTACCCTCTGCTATCTGGGCATGGCACGGGGCTGATAGGGATTTTTACTGGTATAGATGAGAACTGAACAGTCCATTCTGGTTTACACTGGAACAGAGTTCCACTAAGCAAACTATTTTCAGAAGGACTTTCTGCTCTCTGTAACGAAGACCTCAAATAATCTGGAAGCCTATTCTCAGACACTTTTAATATCACTGTTCCTGGAAAAAAGGATCTGCAAGTCATTTGGTATCCAAGGCATAGCAGAGAGCAGTTGGAAGTAATGTTTTAACTCCTGACAGCCTTGGCCACTATATCATATTTCTATATCATAGCCTTTTTCCATAAACATTTTGTTTCCTGCTGCAGCCACACTTGAGGTGAAGCACAGAATCGGTGAAACAGCTCTATAGAATAGGAAGTAGAAAAGAAACTCCAGCCAGACCTTAGCCAGGAGATGTAATATTTCCTCTAATGTCATTCCACTCCATTCAGAGCCCAGACTTCCAAGAACACCATGAAATCCTAAGGAAAATAAGTGTTTGGAATTTATGGAGAGCTCCTGTCATGTTTGGGGAATGTCTCAGCCCAGCGAGTCCTCCAGTATCTGTGAGAGAGATGCAGCCTTCTGCTGGATTAAATGCATCCAAAAAGTAAGCACAAAAGGAAGAGGAGTTCAGGAACTGTGGACACATATGGGGATGATAAACTGTTCCCAGAGGGAACGGGGTTTTGGGGTACATACCTACAGCACCTTCTGCTTTTCCCTAGGCAATACAAAAGAAGGAACCATGGCACAACCCAGAGGCTCTCCCCTCAAGCTCACCCAGGGTGTTGTTGCTATGTAAGTCCTGAAGAGTGCCGAGGGTGTCTCCTTTCAAAGCGTTTCTCTGTGCTGTGCTGCCACCTGTGTTCGCAGGTCTGGAGTCTCCCCTCAGCTCTGACCATACTCAGGTACACTCTAGAACTCCGGTGTCAGCACACCTGAAAAGGGGAGAGCTTAGCAACATGTTCCAATGTTTAAAGGGTGGCCACAGAGAAGGTGGAGACTCCCTTTTTACAAGGAGTCACTTGGAACAGATGAGGGGTAATGGGAACAGGTTTCTCCTGGAGAGATTACGATTGGATGCTAGAGGACAATTTTTCACAGTGAGAGCAATCAGTCATTGGAATGATCTCCCCAGGGAAGGGATGGATTTCCCAATACTGGACACTTCTCAGATCAGCTGGACAGGGTGCTGGGCAAGTGATCCTGGTCTAACCTACCCTGAGATCCCTTCCAAACTGGTGTTCTTTGATTCCATTAAAATGAGCTACTGCTGCACCCTGCAGGCTGAAAACAGTGAATATGTAGTTCTTTTATTGTTAATCACAACTTCTAAGCCGGGCTCATGGCTTTGTGGGAGGAGGCTGGCTCCTGGGTATTTGGGGCTGGTTCTGTTTCTACCCCATCCCAGAGCTCTCACAGAAGGAACACATCCAGTTCCCACCTTGCAGGGATGAGCAGGAGGAAGAGCAGCAGCTCTAACACAACCACACAGACATGCCATCAACCCTGACTCAAAGACCCCGCAGTGCTGGGGGACACAGGGCTCAGCTGTGCCAGAGATGTCCCACATGCTGGATTCCCACGGGGAAGGGAGAGCTCAGGAGCACGGCTGGAGACCTTCACCTGCTGCAGCTGCTGCCTTTTCTGTTTTATCCCTCCAGATTCGGCACAACAGAGGAGGCACACAGGAGAAACTGCCCGGCAGTGGCCACCTCAGCAAAAGCCCACTTGAGGGGAGGGGAGCTGGGGATGTGGTGAAGAGCACTGCCCCTCCCTGCTCACCTCACACCTCGTGGGATGCAGCAAGCTTGGCTTTCTGCCAGGAGTTGATGCCATGTGCTCCTGTGCCCTGTGGCCCAATTGGTTTTGCCAGAAGAAAAATCTGGGAGATCTCCCACAAGA
>VZTX01015870.1:0-37000 GCA_013400915.1 Pardalotus punctatus
CACCTGCCCAGGTGAGCACACACTGCCCCCACCACAGCCCTGCCCGTGCTGCCACAAAGTCCCTGTTCTTCCATCTTTTTCATTTATGGCAGTCACGGGCTGCTGTCCCCAGGGCCACAGCGTCACCTGCAAACCCCGCACGCTGTCACTGTCCCAGCACGCTGGGGACACTGAGGCTCTGCCCCATGCTCTCCATGCTTGTCCTTTGCCTTTCCCCCTGCTTCCCCACTGACTGCAGCACGGCAAGCCAAAACAGCACTACAGCACCAACAGCTGTATTTCACTTTGGTCCATCCACAAGAACTGGCACAGGAGAATATGTTCATTTTGCACTAAGTCCTGCCAATCTGTGCTAACCATGAAATGGTTTTATGCTGGAACACTAAAAGCACATTTATCCAAGATATATATGCTTCATAAGAAGCAAAAATAAATGCAAAGGTTTTTATTACAGACTGCAGAAAGTAATCTGTCCTCTAAACATCATCATCCTGGCAGAGAGGTGTCAGAGTATGCATCACATGCTCTGAGAATTTGGAGAAAAAGCTCACTAAAAAGGTTGTCACAGACATGCTATTTTTTCAAGTATGAAATGAGCAGCAGTGTTTAATTCTGAAATACATTAATTATGAGGTTATGCAATGATGGTTTCCCTGCATCTTTAAAAGTCAATTTTTAAAACTACTACTGTAGAGATGTTTTAAAACAACAAAACAATACATTGCTTTTCCTGGCCTCCAAAAGGTATAAGGAGCCACTTAAAAAGCACTGAAAAGCACAACAATCTTATGTTCTTGATTAAAAAAACAAAAAGAAGATAAAAAAAGGCTTCCTCTGATGAAGGACGCTGTTTTCTGATGTGCCTAAAGTACAATACTGCTTCCAAAGTGAACCCCTGTTACGCTGGCCAAGGGGAGAGCAGCCTGTGCATGACAGCAAATCACCCTGATGAAGCCTTTCCCGACTGCTGTTAATATCTTGTGCAGTGCTCTGAACACAACACACTTCATGCTTCACTAAATTCATCCCTTCGCAGCAGCTCCTTCATTCTGCTTGACCATAATCCTGTAAATCTTTCCCCCGAGCATACATGCTGACCTTCAGGCTACAAAAACGAACAGTCCTGGAGATCCAAGTCAGCACTTCCAGAAATAGCCTCGAACAGAAAAAGCAAGTGAAGTTGTGTTGAATGTTTTGCTGTTGACAATATTCATGATGGCACATGTACACATTTAATTATACCTACACACAACTGTATGTCCCTCCATCTATTTCTATATATCAGTCTCTCTACATATAAAAATTCAGCTTGCATTATATTTTCTGTATCTCTGATAGCCAATTAAACTGTATGAATTAAAGATTTCAGGCAGGCAAAAATAAGGAGGAACAAAGTCAGAGATGGGAAAACAATTAAGCTCCTTAAGTCCATCTTCAAAGAGCACAAGGGAGCGAGTTTAACATACCTACCCGAAGTATTTTTAGTCACAGCTACAATTACACCAGGCTAAGTCCACCCAAAGGACAAAACCAGGGACTGTGTGCATCTTCTGCATTCCACACCTCTTTCCTGTCTTACAACACTGTCAAACCTCATTTAATAAGCTGAAGATTCTGCTTCCACATCCAACAGATGTTGGAAACTTAATGAAGCTTTTACTTCAGTGCAAAAAATTATTGGGAAGCAAGCGTGGGGGTTTTATTACCTTATTTTTTCTGTAAAATAAATGAATCCATTACTGTTTTGACAACCAAGTGTTGTAAACATTTGAATCTCCTCCTCACATAGGTGTTTTGCCATATTGCTGAAAAATGGTTTTCCCTTGAACTACTGCAAATTGTTCTCCATCTTAAAGTTCTCTACACATTACTTCCAATCCAGAAACAACAAAGAATTATTTGAAGGAAGAAAGCTGAAATTAGAAAATGAATGCACTGCTGCTTGGTGAGCTGGAATGTACTATGTTAATCATACTATTTCACACTATGAATTAGCTGCAAATAAAAATGTAATTATGTGGATGAAGCTTGGTAGAGCCAGTTTTAGGCATAACTTGATTAGAGATTGCTACAAGGCACCAGGAGTTGGAGACAAAGGCACAGCGAGGCACAAGGGGAACATTCACACAGGGCCATCCCACAGCATCAGCAAGGACACTGGGCACAAGATATTCCGAAGGTGTAATCAGTAAATGTGACACACACCCTACCCCACGGCCTCCCCTTCCACCCAGCAAAAAATCCAAAGCAAAAACCAACCACAAATCTCAGCCTGCCTCTCTAAATTCCATGTAATCCCTAAAGACTGCGAGGTAACACATCAGCAGCAGCCTCTGAAGAAAGTTCCATCAGTAATAGTGAAAATTTTGAAATAATAAATGCTACAGTTAAAGACTCTAATTTCTACTTTTATTTTGAGGCAAAAAAAAAAATTAAAAAAATCAAATGAGCAGACATACAGCAAAACATTATATAAGGCTGGAAAGTCTATATGGTTTTTGCAGAGAGAAATCATTCCTCAGAAATCTCTCAAGTCTTCCAAAGAACCAGCAAGATTGTGTTTAAAAGTAATTCAGTTAATAAATACTTAGGGTTTTTTTTTTAAATTTATGTTTATCCTGACAGAAATGGCTCTTTAAACAACTAAGCTGAAAGATGAGGAAAAAAGTCCTCATGAGGGTGCATAACTTAGTAAGGGATGGGGCAGGTGGGGAAACGAGAGGGAATAAGAAGTTTTCCCAGTGGGGCGAAACGAGCACTGCATTCCTTGAGGCTGTGCAGACACGTCCTGGGGATGAGCTGGGAGGGGACAGTGTTTGCAGCCGGTCTGGAACGTGCCTGCAAAGCAGCACAGATGGATCTCATGGTTCTGAGCAATAAAGCAGCAGATGAACTCTAATATTAGCAAGGCATGTGGGGAAGGAAACAGCCCTTGCTATAACTACAGAAAGAGAAGCTCTAAACAGGCCATTTACACTCATGAAAGATTCTGGAGTCATTATAGATGGTTTCCCAAAAACTACCTCCTTAAACAGCTGTTGAAAAGGCAAGGCAGTTGTAAGAATCACTAGGAGAATAATGGAAAAGTGAGATTACATCGTATCATTTATATTGCTGCTGTGCATTTATACCTGGAATAATCTGATCTAGTCCTAACTGTCCCATTTCCAAAAGGACAAAAAGATTCAAAAGGTGCTAGGGCATGGAACTGTTTCCTTATTAGAAAAGGCAATCCTGACAACAAATTCTTCAGGAACTTACCAACTACATCACTGCACAGGCAGCAAGGAGAAAACGGATCAGGAATGCCCAAGTTCTGCTCTAGCAGATCAGCTGCAGGCTCTGAGCCACTCACCTAACCTTGAACATAAACAAATCCCCAAACATGAGCCTCCCAAGTAGCAGGTAACTGTGGAACTCACTATCACATGAAGTTACAAAGGCCAAAAAGTAAAAATTTATTTAAAAAAATTAAATTCCTAAGGCTTGGTCCATCTATTTTACTGAATACCATGATCTGCTGAAGGATGTATTCAGATCAGCTGTGGCTGAAAGCCAAGAAGCATCATTCTACATTATTGTTTCCTTCGTAGATGCTACCAGACACTTTCAAAACCAGGTCACAGGCTAGACAGACCTGAAGAACTGCCAAACTGCTATGAAGTACCAGTTTGAAAAGCTTACAGAGCAGAGATGTCACCCCTGTCACATCACACGGAAAAGCGATCGCTGGGATAAAGAGGGGAACAAGAAAAAGCTCAGGGAATGGCAGAAGTTTCCAGCTGTGGAAATCCCAGGTACAGTACAGGTCACAATTCTGTTCAAATGAAGCAACACTCAGCACTGTGAGCAAGGAAAACAGTATGACATCATTTTTTTCCCAAAGCTTTTACTGCCTTCAAAGAAAACAGTATTTAAAAAGATACCAGAGA
The DNA here is from genome assembly GCA_013400915.1 of Pardalotus punctatus. Taxonomy (NCBI): domain Eukaryota; kingdom Metazoa; phylum Chordata; class Aves; order Passeriformes; family Pardalotidae; genus Pardalotus; species Pardalotus punctatus. The sequence continues at coordinate 3,933 of VZTX01015870.1, forward strand.
CAGCATAAACCAATCTCACCAGAGAAACATGAGCCAAGAAGTCCCAGTATCTGTAATTAGAAAAATCTCTTCAGGTTCCTATTTCTCTACATTCTTTACCTCAAATTCTCTCTATTTATACTCTTTGGATTTACAAAGATTTCAGGAGATCAGGAAAAAATATTAAAAATTGTTATCTAATGCTACTGAGAAAATACTCTGAACCATTATTAGACTATGATTTAAAATTACTTATTAGCTATTCCATCCCATACTTTCTCCAAAGTGTAAGTGAGGCCTTTAGAGAACACTCATGCAGAAGTAACATTTTCTGAAGTAGTAAGGAAATTACTTCTGCATTCTACTGGACATAACTATGTTTTAGCCACAACTGGAAAACAGAACAAATACCTACAAGTACATTAAGCAGCTGTATGCTTCAGAATTAAAATCTGCATTTGCTAAGCAAAAAGGTCTGCAGCGGTTGATCTGAGGGACAGACTCTCCATTTTTATAAAGTTTTACGTTGGACAATATCCCAGTGAAATTATTCACACAGAACCAGCTGAATTACCTTATTCACTCAGCACGATATTTCTGAAGCGAGGCAAAGATTTCAAAGCCTTTGAAACAAAAATGCTGCTTAACACACATTACCAGAAAGTTATGTCATCTCTACCCACCTGCTGAATGCTGTGACCAAACATTAAAAACTCATGCTGTCTCTCCGTCTTTTTTGACAGACAAAAGTAGCATTTCCACATTTCCATGTGTGCAATTAAAATAACACCTGTATCTCAGAAGTCCCCAAGAGTGACACAACAGAGAACGCATTTAATCTCAATTTAGTCCAAGCACCCCCATGACAGAAAGCATGACCAATGAGAATTTATTGTTCTCTGTTGGCAGCACGCAGTGCTCAGTGGCTCAGTTAAGAAAAATGAAAAGCTCATCTCTGTAAAATCTAGCATCTTCCTTTCAAAGGTGCACTCTTAATAGGCTCTCCAGAGGTGCAAACTATGCATCCAGGGCAAATTCACCTAAAACATTTTAAACATAATTACAGATTCATTTTATTTAAAGCAGGTCTTGGGAGCTGGAGATGAAAGAGACAACAGTCATTTTTAATACATACTGAACATTCCCAGACAGACATCCATCAGTCTATTAATGCTGGAGTTTCATGAGCCTAGAAATTCACAGTTCTGACCCAATTTCATTGTCTTAAAGAAAGTCTATTGCAGGATAAATTACAATTTTCTACTACTGAAGTATTTGGATGAGTTCAACCACTTGATTTGATTAACAGTGTGGCAAATCCCAGCAGGCAAGGCTGGGACAGAGGAAATGGGAACAGCGAGAGCAAGGACTGACAGTCTGCTGCTGCTGCCCCTGGAGACTGGGCATGAGGCAAAACCCAAACTGCCCAGTTAGCAGATTAGCAGTGGCTCTCCAATTGCTGATAGCTTATCAGTCCATTCCTCAGACTCATAAATTCGTTTATTGGTAGGACCTGCACATCCTCATTTTCAAGATAGATACACTGGCAATTTAAAGAAATCTTCCTATAGCCAACGGAAGTTGTGGAACTCAATTTTGTTCTGTGTTTAAGGGAAAAGTCAACTCACTGAAACAGCTGGACTCCCCACAGGAACTTAAAATGTAGGAAAATCCAAGACTCTGCCTTGCTAAAAACACCAGGTGGAATGTGTGAGGAGGAAGTGCATGCACACACACCCATGCATGCACCACTGCTGACTGGGCTGTCGGATCAGGTACATTACCTTCAGCTTTATTTCTCTTCACAATTTTAAACCAATTAAGCTCATTCAAATCAGCATGAATTAAAGGGTACAAACAAGGCACAATCTCCCTTCCTGGCCTAATGCTATCATTAATGGCACAGTCTTAAATCTCTGCTTCATGCTGCGTTGGTTTTAGCAGATCCGTGTTTAACTGGCACCAGGGAACTCAGTTAACTGAGTGGAGTGAAATTTGCTGTTATGAATTCATCAGGACTTCTTCTTTACTCATTCAGTTGAGATACAGATTAAACTGTGTGGAAAGCAACTTTCAAGGACACATTATCTGACTCGAGTGCATCAACATATGGAAAGACAGCTCACAGAAAATGTCCCACAACAGTGCCTGTTTCACACGTGCTAAATTACCCATGCAACATGTCTCATGACATGTCTCTGAGTACAAATTATACCCAAAATAGCTTTTCTAAGGGAGCAAAAGAGTGCATAAGAACAAAACCTCAGTACATTAAGTGAGTTACTGAACGTCAGAATTTTGCTCTCGCTTCATTGTAACAAAAGCAGAGATGAACCAAATGCTGCTCTCTCCAGATTGTGGGTCCGAATTCAGGACAATGTGGTTAATAAGCATGCAGTTTAGAGACTGACTTCATAATACTTTGCATATACCTGCTACCTTGAAAGATTTCAGGATGGGGATCCTGTTAATTGTTTAGTGAGTGCACTGTATTCACATGTCAAATGACAGCTGTGCACATTTGTAAACTCTTCACACTGAAAAATCTGGACAATTGCAGGGGCTCAGGAGTCTCACTCTGAGAAGAACTGAATCACAAAACTAGTGGAAAAGCAGATTATAAATCGAAGATACTAAATCACAGAGTGAGTCCCAACATGGTCAGGGAATAATCCTCAAAGACCAAATATTACAGAAAAACTGCTTTGGATTTACTTCCAGTAAGAGAAGCTCTGCAACACAGCAACAATAAGGAAAACTGACACAGAGGAGAAGGTAAGCTGGTCAATTCAATAAAACACCGTAGGAAGAAAAAAAGTGAGTCGGTTTTATGTCAACTGTTATCTACAAAGAAACTGCAAAATGCTAACTGCACAACAACAGACTTTGCAGATCTTTTATCTGCACAACAAACTTGGACACAACAGTCAGCTTTACTCTAAATCCCTCTGCTTTGCTGTATGGGCAGCATCAGATTCAAAACAAAGAAATACAACAGTCACCACCACTAAAAAGCCTTCATCAGCATCCTAAGTCAGCTTGTTTGAGCAGCTGGAACTTGCTGGTAAATGCAGAGCTTGGAAAACAAGCTCTCGTGAAGAAGCACAGAGCTAACACAAAGAACTAACAGCCACAACAAAACATGTTGCAAAGTAATCCAATTTATTACTCTCACAGCTCCACTGAAAACATGTAAAGGAAAAGCATTTACCATTGGAGAACAGACATTTAAAGTCAGGATTAAAACTGCAAACCAAAGTAGAATGACCTCATTTTAAAAAGGAAAAGAAAAATACTGTCATGGAAAGACACAGGACAACAGCTTCTGGCCAAAGAAAGGAACATTGCTTTATTTTACAGAGCTCTTCTCTACCTTTTTCCAGCATTCATGTCACACACCCCTTGGGTCCCAAATCACCACCCCACAATGTCATTGGCCACCTACAGTTAGAACAATAGCTCACAACACCACCAGCTGGAAATACCTTCAATATGTTGTTCTAAAATTCCTGTTTATTTTGAGCTTGTTTTGGGTTAGAATCAGTGCCTGAGAATCGAGGCAAACTAACAGTTCCCACTGCAAGTCAGCTCTCACTACAGGACAGCAGTTCCCACAAAATACTGCAAGCAGTTAAACGTATATATTCCAAAAGTCTTCTTATAACTGACTTCCATTTGTGACACGAACAGGAACAAGATCATATTAAATGGTGATACAGACTTAATGCTCATTCTGGTGCCAGAATAGCTCCCATTTTCTTCCCCAAATCACTTTTTGTCAGAATTTCCAATTACTCAACATTGAACTAACAGGATGGCCAAAAATGTGTTCAGGCTCTGGTTCAATCAATAATTCAGATTAAAAAAAAAAATATATATATTTTTTGATCTTCGTATGATCTGATACTCCCCCATTTTTTCACTCTGATATAATGGCACATTTTCTTGGCTAAACATTTCTCATGCATGTGCTTTGAAAGCAAGTGTCTGCTGCCACTGACTTAACCAGTGTAATTCCTTCCCAGCTCACTGGTGAATTTTGTCACACTGTCAGCTACAACACAGATGCTTTTGTTTCTTTTTTCAGTCATAGTAAGGCACATGGTTTGTGATTAGAGTGCTTGCATAATTGTGCAGGAGAAAAGCATTCCATGCTTTCCATGATTCCTAGGTAATTCAGGACAAGCTACCTCTCAGCCAGGACTGTCAGCTACACTCACCTGTCTTGGCTCTCGAGATTCCCCTGAAGAGCTGCCTTCATATGACAAGTTCTTACTTTAACAGTGTTTGAAATAGGGCTGTATTTTAAATGCATCATAAATATACATATGACTTAGGATATCAACCAAGTTATTATTCACAGCTAGAAATATTTCTGAAATAAGAGAACTTTTAAGTAGACAAATTTGTGCCTTACCTTGTGAAAGGCACTGATTTGCCAGAGCAACCTGTCCAGAGTGTAGATACAGATTAAGACGTGTGAAGATACTGCTCAGAGATGGAATTGTAATGAAGCAGAAGGCAACACAAGCCTGCAGTAAAAAAAAAAAACAAAACAGAATAAAATTCCTATCTCAGAGTTATAGCAATCCTTCCCGATTTAAATACACAGTTAGGAATCAAAATCTGTAGATCAGCTGATCAGTTTTGGGAAAGACTTTCAGTACAAAGTAAATATTACGTGAAACCCAAAATCAGCAATTTTCAATTTCTAAGCTTGGGTGGCATCAGACAGCATTACCTGCAAAGAAAGCAGGCTGAGTTTCCCAGTGAGACCTACCCTGACAAACGCCGCCGTCTTCCTGGAGTGATTTCCTTTCATCACCCTCCTTGTTTCCATTGCTAGCTGGTTCACGGACTACACACACAGAACAAAAGCAAACCATTAAGAAAAATGCACAGCCCCAGTGGAAAAGAACAAACTGCAGGTGTTACTGCATGTATTTAGAGAACAATTGTCCAAAGGAACCCCAATACAGTGTGCCCTCACTGTACTATTTACTTTTTACTTGGAGAATTTTAGTGGCTGTTCCTTAGAGCAAATACGACTCAATTTATGAAAGCAGACTTGTTTTATTCAAGCCTTTAGTTTATCCTTTCCTTCCCAGCTATAGTGCTGGCACCTCCTTGCTAGCATAACAACCATGATTTCTAGCTAACACCGATTAAAAAACCATAAACCAAATAATACAAGGATTTAAGGGCAGATACAATGCTGCAAAGGAATCAGCTGCAGCTAATGCTCACCTGTGACTCAATACAGAAAAGAGATTAACCTTCCCCATCACAGCAGGACTCTGCCTGCATCTGCAGCCAGACACAGCCTAATCTTTCCTAGATGGAGGATTATAGAAGAGACAACCCAAATTCCGAATGCACAGAAGTGTCATTTATTTTACCATATATGAAACCTATTGCAAGACAACCCATTTTCTTTGTTGCAATGATACCATGCAAGCCTGTCAAGCAAGAATTTCAGAATGTTTAGGGGGATAAAACCAGAGATGAGATCAAAGTTCACTTTATAAACACCTGATTAAGATACTTCAGACTTATTTTGCCATAGACCAATAATCTGAGCAGGGAATGGGAGCACTGCAAATATATCCCCATTTATTAAGGAATGTAGGTAAACTGCAGCTTACATGAATCAGCTGGACTAGAACAGGCTCCAGATTGCAAAACATCGACCTGGCTTCGACATAGAAGCTCAGCTGTTGTTCAAAGTCACGGCCAAAGGAAACCTATAAAAGACAAAAAGCCCCTAGACTTTACCACTGTAGGCCATTCACTTAAAGATACATAAAACTGCATGTAGATAAACCACAGACATTCAGAAGTCAAAATCCCTATATATTGCCATGGAAAAAACCCACCAGTAACAACAAAACCGCAGTCAGAGAATCTCTGGTCTTTACCTGTCTGCAACACTTAACCCTCAGGAAAACATGGAATTTTCACTGGGGTTGGTTTTGGTCTATATTCCACATCATGTGCTTTACTTTACTGATCAAGTACTTTTCAAGAAAACAAAATTTAAATCCTAGGTTTGTAAAGTGTTTTCAGAACTAGCAGAACTCTTGATTCTTTATGGGAGAGCCAAAGGCTTGGTTTTGATCATACCTACAAAGCAGGACAAAAAACCCCAGAAAAACAGCAACAGATTTGTGAATTTCTATTCAGATTCCTCTAATTTCTCATTGATAAAGAGCCTCCCACAGAAAATAGCATTTTTCCTAATTACATAATCCAGTAAGAAAAGCAGGTTTTCCTTGAGTTCAGTTAATAAATATAGGCTTATATAGTGTGGCAAAAGCCTGTAACCTTGCATTCTGGCAGGAAAGAAATCCAAAAACAACCTTTGTGTGAGAACAACCCTCTTCCAACCCTGCAGATTTAAAACAACCCCAGTGCTGTCAGCTGGAGTGTCTCAGCTGTCAATTAAAAGCAGAGCATGAGGAACAGTCTCCAGGCAGTCTATATTTATGCATTCTATTGGAATTCCTTTTCTAATAGAAGTAAAGGTTGCATTATTTATTATTTCTCAAGTCATATGCAAAAGAACTTTTTACAAAATTAGAATAAAATTTACATTTAATCCATACAGTGAAAGATCAAAGAAACTGCATCAGAAACAAAGGATTGCTTCTCACATTACAGACAACCTGTCTTTGCTTTTCCTTTATTTGTACAACTGCTGATTCTTCAGTCCTAGTCTCAAGAAAATTTCTCTAAAAATATAAATTTTTCCACGAGAAAGACTGACTGTAAGGATGACTGTTACAATTTTTTTTTCCCTCCACATCTTTATGTGTGCTGGTTTAAATTCATAGCTAGTCATTTTGCTGCTATGGGATGTTTTTCCCCCTAGACCAAGACAACCAAGCCACATCAAATTTTATTCGATGCGAGAAATCCGCCTAAAGGAAATTATACTATATTATCCTGCCTATAAAGCTTAATAAAGCAAAACTATATTAAAACATATTAATTAGCAAATTACTATAGCTGAAGAAAAAGCAACCATCTAGAGTAAATCCACAGAATTGCAACAAAGAACAAAGGGGACATGTAGACACAGAGCCCGTCAGCTTTATGTGGAAAAAACCCAAACACTGAGAGTACAGGGTTAGAGAATAAAAAAGGCTTGAGAAACTCTCCCTAAAACAACCTGACATCTCAAAAACAAGAGATCAACAAAAGATTTCTTGGAGTAAGAGTGAAGGACGGGTTAAAAACTCATTTCAAGACTAAACAGCCGGGGCTCTCCTGGGATTACTAATTTAATGATACAAATTATCTTATTTGTAAATCAAGATAAACAGATTAGAATAACAAAAAACTACATTTATCTTGTATTTCTGAAAGCTCTGTTCAGAGCTGGGCAGTGAAACCCCACTCCCATCGAGCAGTGCCCTCTGTGACGCTCCAAGGGCTGTTTAACTCAGTTTTACAGAGATTCCCAAAGCAGCAGAACACACACCACGTGCCCTTCACACCCTCACTGCAGCCCAGCTGCAGGGCTGGGGGACTGCTCTGACCACACTCACTGCACCAAAACCTGCTCAGGGTTCCAGTGCTCTGCAGCAGCCAGGCCAGGCCCTGACTCAGCCACACAGCACCTCCTCCCCACGGGGATCTCACAAAAATCTCAGCCCCAGGGTGCCCCAACAGCTCCACACAATCGTCACTCACCATCTTTATGAATCCGTTTATCAGAGCTGCTAACATTCTTTTCTCATCCTCAAGTGTTAGTGCGCTAGAAAAAAGAAATATTTGGTAAATTATAGAGTATCGTTTATCCTGTTCATCTATAAAGGTTCAAATTATATGTATTTTACATATTTTTATGTATTAAACTAATTTTAATATGAATATCACCAAGTCAACCATGAAACTAAATTTCAGATTTAAAGAAATGCAAAAAATTGCTGAGTGTCTTTAGATTCTACAAACACTCAGATTTTGGCATGAGGGGAAGGAAGTGACACTAATGTTCTTTACTACAGCAAACAAATGGCTTCAGTCTTTTGTTGCAACATGAGAACCTGACTAAGAACTAAGTTTAAAAACCTAAAGAAATTATTAACGCTGTTTTTAGAAGAAACATCCTATTTAAGCAGTAAAGCTTTTAAAATACACTTTAAATAGTATATGTAATAGTGTATTTGTTTTAGAAACAATACCAGTTTATTGTTTCATTTGAAGTTTGTTTTGTTTTGGCTTTTTGTTTTAACTAAACTTGCCTCAGAATTTAAAAAATAATTATCATCACCTGCTACAGTGCTGGTTTTCTTCATGTTTCAGTGAGAACTGAACTAAACTGGTATCTAAACAAGAGCTCTTTGCAAAACCACCACAGATACCTATTCTAAAGCAAGAGCCCAAAATCTGATTTGGAACAAATCTGCATCACATAAAAACCCAGTCAAACCTGTTCCGCTGAAAACGGAGGAACAAAAAGTTAAATGACAATTAACTAATACAATTTAATGCCCTTACTATTATCTACTTGTCTCCAGCTTTGACCTCTGGTGTATCAGTTACCAATTTCCAGCTCACACACCAGATGGGAAGAGAACAATGGTTTTACTGTACACATTCAGTGAGGGAGGAAAGAAAACCTCAGCACCACCAGCTCATTAGTGCACTGCCAATCAAAGAGCCAAATGAGGGCTCTGAAAGCACAGAGGGCTTGTAATGAGACCTGCAGGTCAGCCCCAGGCTCCAGCTCAGGGTGAACCAGACCCCAGCAGCCCAAAAGCTGTCACCCCTCAGCTGTCACAGGGGCAGCTCCACGACCTGGGGCTTTCCTGAGAGAGGATGCAAAAACAGATGCAGCAGTTACTTTAACATAACTGCAATTCATGATGATTTACCAGGAGTACAACCATCTTAGCTCAAGGAACTGATGGTTTAAGGGATTTTAAAGATCCCAGTAAACTATCAAATTGTTTTGGCAAAGCAGCAGGGGAAGCACCAAATATGGATTGCCATTAACTGCTTTATTTTCTTGAATAATCAGTTCTAGGTACAATATATTATTCTATTTAAAGGCTGAAGTGGCTTTTACTGCAATATGCAGCCAAATAAGGCACTCTAACCCAAAATAAAGCACTTTAACTGGTACAAATTGGAATTATGTGCTGAATCTGACTTCTTTTTTGGCAATAAATCTTGCATTCATGGCCTATCAAGGATGAGAAAGTCTTAAATTCCTTTGCAGCATCTGCCATCCTATGAGGCTCTGGACTCAGAGTGGCAAAAGGAACTGTGCCCTCACAATTCAACCCAAACCAGAAGAAAACAGAGAAGATTTGTGCTATTGACAGCTAAAATTTGCAGCGTTGTGATCCTGACTCTGTTTTCAATCAGACACAGATTTTGGGGTGATTTTTGCAAGTTACCTACAAACCACAGTGTTTTCCATACTGCACAACTGCTATGGAAACAGTGAGGGTGCAACAGAGCACACAGGGATCCCAAAGAACCTCAGCTCTCAAAGTCAAGGACAAAAGAGAAGAGGAGGAATTAGGGTAAATATAAAGATGGTTCAAGAGCTTCTCAGTTCTAGCTTCCCCTGTTCAAGTTCCTAGAGATCTTCAAGTATCCTTTTAAAGACTTCACACCCCTTTGTAATGGCTGAAAATAGTGGCCCATAAAAAGNAGAAGGAAGTGACACTAATGTTCTTTACTACAGCAAACAAATGGCTTCAGTCTTTTGTTGCAACATGAGAACCTGACTAAGAACTAAGTCTAAAAACCTAAAGAAATTATTATCTCTGTTTTTAGAAGAAATATCCTATTTAAGCAGTAAAGCTTTTAAAATACACTTTAAATAGTATATGTAATAGTGTATTTGTTTTAGAAACAATACCAGTTTATTGTTTCATTTGAAGTTTGTTTTGTTTTGGCTTTTTGTTTTAACTAAACTTGCCTCAGAATTTAAAAAATAATTATCATTACCTGCTACAGTGCTGGTTTTCTTCATGTTTCAGTGAGAACTGAACTAAACTGGTATCTAAACAAGAGCTCTTTGCAAAACCACCACAGATACCTATTCTAAAGCAAGAGCCCAAAATCTGATTTGGAACAAATCTGCATCACATAAAAACCCAGTCAAACCTGTTCCGCTGAAAACGGAGGAACAAAAAGTTAAATGACAATTAACTAATACAATTTAATGCCCTTACTATTATCTACTTGTCTCCAGCTTTGACCTCTGGTGTATCAGTTACCAATTTCCAGCTCACACACCAGNAAGTCCAAAATCTGATTTGGAACAAATTTGCATCACATAAAAACCCAGTCAGTCAAACCTGTTCCGCTGAAAACGGAGGAACAAAAAGTTAAATGACAATTAACTAATACAATTGAATGCCCTCACTATTATCTACTTGTCTCCAGCTTTGACCTCTGGTGTATCAGTTACCAATTTCCAGCTCACACACCAGATGGGAAGAGAACAATGGTTTTACTGTACACATTCAGTGAGGGAGGAAAGAAAACCTCAGCACCACCAGCTCATTAGTGCACTGCCAATCAAAGAGCCAAATGAGGGCTCTGAAAGCACAGAGGGCTTGTAATGAGACCTGCAGGTCAGCCCCAGGCTCCAGCTCAGGGTGAACCAGACCCCAGCAGCCCAAAAGCTGTCACCCCTCAGCTGTCACAGGGGCAGCTCCACGACCTGGGGCTTTCCTGAGAGAGGATGCAAAAACAGATGCAGCAGTTACTTTAATATAACTGCAATTCATGATGATTTACCAGGAGTACAACCATCTTAGCTCAAGGAACTGATGGTTTAAGGGATTTTAAAGATCCCAGTAAACTATCAAATTGTTTTGGCAAAGCAGCAGGGGAAGCACCAAATATGGATTGCCATTAACTGCTTTATTTTCTTGAATAATCAGTTCTAGGTACAATATATTATTCTATTTAAAGGCTGAAGTGGCTTTTACTGCAATATGCAGCCAAATAAGGCACTCTAACCCAAAATAAAGCACTTTAACTGGTACAAATTGGAATTATGTGCTGAATCTGACTTCTTTTTTGGCAATAAATCTTGCATTCATGGCCTATCAAGGATGAGAAAGTCTTAAGTTCCTTTGCAGCATCTGCCATCCTATGAGGCTCTGGACTCAGAGTGGCAAAAGGAACTGTGCCCTCACAATTCAACCCAAACCAGAAGAAAACAGAGAAGATTTGTGCTATTGACAGCTAAAATTTGCAGCGTTGTGATCCTGACTCTGTTTTCAATCAGACACAGATTTTGGGGTGATTTTTGCAAGTTACCTACAAACCACAGTGTTTTCCATACTGCACAACTGCTATGGAAACAGTGAGGGTGCAACAGAGCACACAGGGATCCCAAAGAACCTCAGCTCTCAAAGTCAAGGACAAAAGAGAAGAGGAGGAATTAGGGGAAATACAAAGATGGTTCAAGAGCTTCTCAGTTCTAGCTTCCCCTGTTCAAGTTCCTAGAGATCTTCAAGTATCCTTTTAAAGACTTCACACCCCTTTGTAATGGCTGAAAATAGTGGCCCATAAAAAGGTGTAATTGAGTAGGGCAATCTGTGCTTTACTAGCTACACATTCACTTGAATCTCAAAAATAGCTTATTATTCACTATAACTCAAAGATTACATTAGTTTCACTCTCAAATATTTTGAAGATTGGATTGTAAAGTGTCTCTGCTTCACTAGAAAACTACAAAACCATTGCTACTTCCCTTTTAAAATTCTGCTTCAGTATTCCAAACAGCGCAGTAATTAAAAGAGCAAATGGTACGTGCTGCCACTTCACTGCACAGCTCTTCCCTCACCACTAATTGGATTCATGTCTTAATCCACCTTGGAACAAACAGCCTCTGAAACACGAAACCACATCAGGCAGCCCAACTTTGCAAAAGGAGAGTTCTGAGCAGAAGTTAATCTTACTTCACAGAATCGTGCATCGTCTTACAGATATGGAGGAGAGCATTGAGGATAACGGGATCCTTTGTCGACTCCTGCTGATGCCTGGAAAGTGTTTTAGAAACAGGGATGAAAAATCCTGCTCTACCAAAATGGCCCACAGTGACTAGAACAGAATAAGCAGCAGACTAGAATAACACCCATTTAATGCATAATTCCAATCCATAGTTCCAATCCAGAACTCCAGCACTGTACGACACTGCCCAAGTTTTAAATTCATTTGTGAACCCAGAGAACACCAAAGATCACATGGGTAACAGATGTACAATTCCAACAAACGCCAGTCAGGAAATATTATTTTAATATACCCAGCTGAACTGCCAAGCCACAGACTCTGACTCCTTAAGGGACATGGGAAGCCAGACACCGAGGCAAGCTGAGGACACCAAAATGAAACAACCCTGGATTTAATGAGATATAATATAATTTCTCAGCTACTTAGGGACAGGCAGGAAGGATCAGTGTCACACTTAGGTGCAGAGCAGCTCTGCTAAGACGATTAAGGGGCCACAGCGTCCCCCATGAGCAAAGCCAAGAGAGCGGGGACAGAGGGCTCAGGGGCAAATATAAACACCTGAAGGGAAGGTGAAAATGAGAAAACGTTTCAAGAACTTGTTAATTATTTAAAAAGAAAAGAACTGCTGGACTTTTAGAACAGTTGAATATATTTTCATTTTCAAAGTTCATTTTCAACTGTAGCAAGACTCCATTCTGTGCTGTCACAGCAACTGGAATGTGAAATAAATTTCATAAAAAAAGGCAACAAAAAAAAAAACCAAAAAACCCCAAAAACAAACAAAAAACCCCACAAAACAAAACAAAACAAAAAAGCCCAAACAAAAAAAACCCAACAACCCCTCAGACTGTTCTGACTATTCTGACTGTTCTAACTATTCTGTTAACTCACAGCAAGTCAGCATCAGTATATTTACTTCAACTCATCTTTCTTTGTGAACAGTCAAACAGTCCATCAACACATTAAAAAAACTGACACATTTTCTTTTCTCTTTCCCATAGCCTGGAACACCTTCACAAACTAAATACCCAAAATTCTGACTCCTTTTCCCCAGCCATTTTTTAATAAGTTTCTCAGGCCCTCCAGAGAGCATTTCACCTCAACAGTCTCCACTTACTTAATGAAAGATTCCATAATGCACTTGCAAACCTCCACTCTCACACTTTCCTTCTGGAACATATCCAGAAATGGCAAGAATTTCTCCTGGAAGTACAAATACATAAACAAGTAAAATCAGGTATGTTACAAATGACACATTAAAGCAACAAATATTTTTGATAAGTCTTACAAGCACAGCTATTCAGGTAAAATTATTTTCATCTTTTTTTGAACACAGTAATTCAACTCAAAGGATCAAAAAGTGGAATGAATGGAAAAGGACTGATGGCTGAAATATCAATTTATTGACTGCAGAGATCCAGAAGAGAACACAAAATACGGAACTGTTTGAATCAAATGTTGCTCTTTTTTATTTAAAGCAATCATATGCTTAAACAGCTTAAGATCATGAAAAATTCAGACATCTATGGAAAAAAAAAAAGGTAAGATATTAAAAACAATTAAAACAGTCTACACATCAGCAACAATTTCACATATATCCAGGGCAAGTTATAAAGGTCTAAGGAATTCAAATATCCTTCAAAGATAAGGGTTGTTAAGATACCAAAACACTTCACCTCTAGAATACAGTGAAGGTAAATTTTTCAGAATTATCCAAGCAGTTTGTGAACACGATCTGACTCCAAATCCACAGCATCAGTCTTGAGTTTTACTCTTCAAATTTTCCCATACTTTGACACGCACTCTTTCTATTTTTCTACCTCACATGCAGTCCCTGCCCTCTCCGAGTTCCATTTTGTTTCAATGCCAAACAGAAGCCCTGGGAGAAGGCAGGTTAAGTGTGCATCATCCCACTGAAACAGCCAGCACAGTTACATTAACACACACAAATAAACCGTACTCCATCGTACACTGATTGTCACCTATGCCATAGTGACAAACTAATTCACAGAATTTAGCAGCCTAATGAAAAAAAGTATAGAAAATTTAAATTGGAGTAAGCACTGAAGTAGTAAGCAGCAGAAAGCTCCCAAAATATTTCTGCATTTAGCTACTTGATAAAACTCCTTGTATTCTGTGAACAATCTAAATATCGCAGCCAGGTAAATTCTCCTGCAGAAACAGTGCCGAACAGTTCTTCTTAAAAAATTATTAATCAGCATATCACTTACCACTGAAAAAAGCAGAGCGAAGTCATAGATATAGGTAATAACTTTCTGAATAATTGACTGCAGCTAAAGGGGAGAAAAAGGAAAAGACAAAGAAAGGGGGGAAATTATTGTAATATGAGTTAAATTAAGCCTATCCACACCAGAGATGATTCTTCTCTGGTTATTCACAGAAAGCTGTATTGAAAGATGCTTCAAGCATTCATTGGTGCAATTTCTTTCCCCAAAGCAGGACAAACTGAGCTGTGCTGCTCCTCCTCATTTCCCACCCTGCCCTTCAGAACCGCAGGAACAGAGGCTGAGCAGCCTGCCCAGGCTTCGTTTGCTCCTCACTTCCATAGTTAAGAGATCTTTTCAACTTAGAGTCTCCATGTCCTCCAGCTCTCTGTACTAAAAAACCCAGCCAAATAAACAAAGAGAAAAAACCCAAACTAGTCTGTTAAACATTCTGTCATAGGCACTTTTTCTACCCTCCAGGTAACCCCAAAAACCTTCTTCAGCTAATCCACATCTCCTTTGGCATTCAGTCTCAAGAACTGGACAAAGTAATTCACTGAAGCCTTAACAATGCCAAGTAGAGACAGATTATTTTATGGTTTACTTTTGTTTAAACAGCCTACCATGATTGCTAATTTCCTTCAGAAAACCCCACTGTTCCTGTAGGAGTTAATTATTGCTACTTCTAAATACATAAATCATTCAGTTTAGCATTCCTCAGAATTAAAAGATTGACATGCATGGAAAAAAAGGAGGAATCAATCACAGCATTACGGTGTTCCAAGAGGCTCCTCAAATTATAGCCAGTGTTTAAAAATAATTATTTTAAGAGTTAGCAGTAATGTTTAAGAATTAACTCCATTTAAGAAAATGCACATCAGACTTCTACAGATTTGGCAAAACAAATTCTTTACCTGAGGGTAAGCATCTTCAAATGCTCGATCAGGGGTCATGTGTTTGATAACATCAGCCAGAACTGTATTGACCTCTCGCTTCTGTGTAGCAAAAAACAAGGTTACAAAATACAGGAATGAAATTGGCACATAAATCAAGTCACTGAACACCAGTTGAGTAGGATCATTTATTTCCATTTTCCAAAGCATCAGCTTTTTACAGAGCTCTAGTTAAGCCAAGAACTTTAGCCATAGCTCCAGTAAATCCTTACTTAAACTGGTCCATCTGCCATGAAAACAAAAGGGTAAGAAACATTCAGTGCTGCAGGGTGGTAAAGCTTCAAAGCTGCATCTTTCATCCCCATTCATCTTTCATGAAAGGAAACACAATTTTTCACTCCTACACATTTGTATTGAATACTCAAAGTCTTCCCATCTTTTATACCAAACATGGTAAAACAGCCACTTAGTCTGTATCAGAAAAATTCAAAAGAAACAAAGTAATTTTCACCTACCGTAAAATGTCTGCACGTATACTCCACCCACACTTCAGCACAGTTGATATAATCCTAGAAATACATGTCTTATGATTACCAATATTTGCAGGAGACTGTGAGAAATACACTTACAAAAATCACACTTAGAGGAATTAACTCCTGAGGTATGATTCATGCAGATCTAAAGATCTAGAACTCAAAAAGTTGCCTTTGTGTAATAATGTTATGTAAAATTAAGTTAAACCTGAGCAGAGCTAAGAAAAGCAGGGATCATAAAAAGATCTGCCTTTGTTTTTTTGCAGCTGTGAGTATTTAGAGAAGGTAAACAATGCCATGCTAAGCATATGCTTATGGAACAACTAGCTTCAATTTTGCTCTAAACACAGAATCAGTGGTGAAACAGAAGGGACAGTAACTCACCTGCGGGTTCTTCAGCTTCGTTATAACCTTCCAGGCTTCATTTAATATTTGAAGGCGATCATTTTCAGGAGGATCAGCCAGTGCCAAGTTTAATCCCAGGGAGCGAAAGAGGAGATGCTGAAAGTTAATGAGAAATTCCAAATTAAAAGCAGATGATGCACGTCCATCCAACACTGGTCTAACAGGTATCTGTGCAGAACAATTTTCACATCAAACCACTTGAATAATTTTATTAGGCAACTAAGAGCACAAAGACCTCAGTCAAAGAACAGGAGTTGTTACAAATTACAAACAAAAACCACTACCTTTGGGAATCCAGACTCATCACACTCTTTAATCATGGCAATGAAGTCCATTGATCTGGCAGCAATAAACTCCGCTCTGAACGCCGACATCACTGAATTCAACAGCAAAGCACTGCAATGAACACAACACAGTTCAATAGAGCTCCACATCAACTCACATTTGGTTGTCCCTGCATTTACATGAACCTGAACTTCTCAGAGTTACAGCTGTCCAGCATCTATCATGAGTTTTTTTAAAGAGAATAAGAAAGAAAAGACCCTCACTCAAATCGAGCTTGCTTTGATGAGGATTAATAACATATAAGCAAAAGAAGAAAACATTAAGCCACCAGGCAAGGAAAAGGTAACTCAGCCTGCAGAACACTTCTTCCACACAGGTGTTTTTGAAGCCATCATTTTAGCAGGAATTAACTAGAAACATCAAGCAAACCAGGAGTGGTTGGCATTTAGAAACTTTCTCTCTCTGTTTAACTACAGTTCAGAAGAATACTTAGGGAGGCCAAATCCCTATTGAAATTTTTCTTAATTATATTACATATGCATTATAAAAGCCATATTTCTAACAGCTGCATTGCTAGGATTAAAATAAATACAGTCATGATCAAGTGATAATTGGCAATGACATATTTAGACATTTGTGATTAACCATTCAGACACACATTTGTGTTACTACCAAGCCAAAGTCACAAGGGAAGAGTGAACTCACCGTGTCACTGTAACACCCACTTTACTCAGCCATGGGTAAGCTCGAGAAGCTGCCTCAGAAAACACTGTGCCCTTCCCTAATCTGAACAGTTTGAACACAGGGCAGTTTCCCTTGAGGCAAATTCTGTGAGGGCTTAAAAGAGCCCAGCAGCTTCTGTGTTTCTGCCCGAGCCCTGGTGGTGCCACCACAGTTCGAGTGGGATTTGCACTTTCACCATTACACAAGTTCTTCAGGTCACTAGGTCTGGGCCTTGCAATACAGACAGCAGGCACCACTTTTCACTTAGATGGCTGCAATGCAGCTCATGGAACACACTGAGATTATTTAATGATTTATATATCGATGCCTCTAGCTTTGGAGTGTTTTGACAGTCATAACAAGACACAAAAACGCAGAACTCCACTCTGAAAGAAAACTACCATTTTAAACTGGACTACTCAACTTCCCAATAAAAAAGACATGTTCCAGAAATATTTCTTTAAAAATACTCCTCATTATACTCAACATTTCATCCTTCCTCCAAAAAGCAAATAGGAACAAAGAGGAACCGAGCCCATCTTTACAGTGAAAACTGCTGAAAGTTGATTTGAAAATAAATTCCACAAAATAAATCAACACCTATACAAAACAATTTGTACATCAGAGGACGTGAATTATTTTTATCTGTACTACACACTCTGAACAATACCACTTTCACAGGGCATTTTTTGAATCATGCTTTCCCCACACTCCTTAGCTCACAGAATGCTGGCATTCCTCAGCTAAGTGATTAACATGTTTTAGTTCCTCAGCTGCTGCAGAACTGGACTGTGCAAGGCACATCAGAAAAAGATAGCTGAAAACTTCCACAGAAGGCAGCCAGCCTACCCAATAAAGTGAACAGGGAGGAGCCCATCAGCAGACCAAACTGCATTCACAAACCCCAGGAAGTGCATCCAACTTTGAGACCAGACCATTATCCTGAAACACGATAACCCTGCACGCAGATTTCTAGGAGGCATCGGAGATACTCATTTCAGTGTTGAAAAAAGCAAATGCCTCAATATTACCATCTTCCAAACAATGCCAGCTGCTTTACAACTTCCCCTGCTGAATGCTTGTATGGCCTGACTGTAGCCAGTGGAGAATGGGGGGAATGAAGGAGAGGAAAACACAGAAAAAAGAAGCAAAACCAGGAATCAGAGACACAGCACATGGAGAACACACTACATGTCCTAAACTCTGGCTTGGGAACCAGAATGCAGCAACCAAGTTAAACTAGTTCACTTTGGCTTGACAAGTAATCTACCATATTTTAGACTTCATCTCTGGAAGACAGATGTTCACACTCATGATACAGTAAGTGACTGGAAGAATGAAAGCTATACAATGCACCCAAACTGTTTCCAAAGGAGGGAGAGAGAACATTATTCCAGGGACTCACGGGTACTCATTACAGACTTCTGTCTTCCACACTCTGCCACACTTACTTGTTCCCCAGTTTTTTGCATCTCTCCATCATCTCAGTAAGCAGAACCTGGAAAAATGACATATTAAAATCAGTGAACAGAGACTTTACAAATATATTCAGCTTTGATTACTGTACTAAAGTCTACCAAAAGCTGTTTTAATTACCTCCCCAATACATTCCAGTAGTCCTGTCTTATCCTATATTTACAGCACAAGAAAACACTGGTGTAGCACAACATAAACACATCCTCTGGAATAGGTACAGGGGCATTTCAATCAAAAGCACCATTTTCTGGTGGTCAAATTTGCCATTACTGCAGGTAATCACTGTTTGCCAGCCAGGCTGGTTCTCTCTGGCAGGAGAGGTGACAACTCAGCCAGACTGCAAACCACACTGACAGAAACTACAACAGCCTGTTCACTACGTTAAGCTATGGTTTACTCAAATCATTTTCACATCTGTGTGACAGAAGAAACTGATGAATTCAGGAAATAGAGATTAAACTAGCTAAAGGACAGCAAGAAACAAGCAGGAATACTGCCTACGACCTTGGTCATGCCTGAGCTTTGTGGAAGCAACCATTCTTTCTGTACAGAAGGGCACCAGCCAGTCCTGTGGAGGCTCTTTACACTGGCTTTCACACCATGGAAGAGCTGAGGGGGCTTTTTTTAATTGGCAAAATTAACTCTCCACCACAACATCTCCTTTAGTATTGAGCATTACCACATTCACTTACATCTGGAGCATGGTAGGCAATACACTGTAAAATCCAGTCTATAGCAGGAGAATACAGGGTCAAATACAACGGGAACTCCACACATTGCACCACCAGCTGGTTCTGAACCATATCCCCCTGGATCTGTTGAAAGAAGAGACAAAAATATGTTGCTGTGGAAAGGTATTTAATGGGGGGTCTGATAAACTGGACAAAGTTAGTATAGGAATGGAAACAATAACAGAAAAAGATAAAGATATTCTGAAGCATTCCTTGCAAGCCGGGGGAAAAAACCATCAGTCTCCTAACATGTATTATTTAAATCTGGAAACATGCTGAATAGAGCAGCTTCACCTTATCAGAATGTATGTGAAATTTCCCATACCATATCTGGATACAGGAACTTCAAAGATTTTTAAAATTATGTGGCAGTTTGATTAAGGAGTGTATTTATCTGATTTTGCAAATAAAACACTTTTTTTGCTTACTTGTTTGAATGTTAGAAGAAAGTCAAAAAAATTTTTGTTCAGGCTTTCTTTGAGTTGTGGTGCCACTTCCATCCCAACCTGTATTAAAAGAAAATGATTTTATTGGCATCTGTCGGTTCTCCTCCAGTGTGAGACAAAACCACATTTGTTGAAGGAACACACCCAAGCCATACCCATCAGATCAGCAGACAGCATCGAATCACACACTTTTGACTGATTATTCCCGTGTTCACTATCAGTCATGTCCACTAACAACTACCCTGAGGCAGCTACAGCTGTGCTTAAACAAGATCCTCCTACCATCAGCTCCAAGCAGTGAGGAAACCACTGTCTACTCCAGTGCACTGCAACAGTCTACAGCAGCACAAAACAATCCTAATTATAAACATTTAGAGAGACATTCCCCACTCTTAAACAGGAGAGAAATCATTTTTGTTTGCTGAAAGGAAGAGACAGGCTGCTGACCACTCCAGATGGCAGCAGCAGCTCCAAGGAGCAGCGGCAGCAGCAGCTGCAGCAGAACTTGGATACAGAGCAGAGGAGTTAAGGGACAGCCTACCCTGCAAAGGTATGCTCTGGCATAGACTGCAACCAGCGGATCTCCAATTCCTCTAATCATAGATGTTAACCGTGGCAGACATTCCGAAATCCCCCTGTTTTTATCAGAAACAAAAATGAGCTTTAACAGTCAATAACAGAATTATACCACCTACAGATAAACCTCAGCCTTGTAGACTAACAACTGAACATGAGTTATAGAAATAGCTATCAAAGAAAAAGGATACTAGAACAAAAATCTATTTCCTAAGTAAAATTTTCTGTGTACAGGAATACATATCCTATATTCAAACTGCAGTATTTGCTATTCAGAGCAAGACAAATACAACTAAAAAACTCCTCCTCTAGCTTGGAGAAGAGCAGAGCTGTGGAAAAGCTGAAACTCAACGTAAGGAAAGCAGATACTAAATGCAGAACTGGCAGAAGTCCTTCCATGTCTCATTTTCCCACAGGTCCTTTCTGACAGAGCTGTACTAGTGCCTGGATATGAGGCCCACCAATTACAGGAACAGAACTGCTTTTTAGGGATAATAAAGTTGTCACTATAGTAGCAATTTGGCTTTCAACACTCATTCTGAAACATAACTGAAGGACAATTGCAAGGGAAGGAACATTTTCTGCTCAGCAGCTGACACTGTTTGGCAACACATTAAACTTATACTGAGGTTTTCAATAAATAATGGTTCAGTGCTCCCAAATTATTTCTCAACTCTGTCTCTCCCAATATGACATCAATATCTTCCTTTCAGTTTTCTATCCTTTTTCCAACACTCCTCATCTCAACAATCTTCCTTCCCCCTCCACCATCAGAAGCCACCAGTTTTCAATTTGCACTGGGATTTGTGACACCTGATATCACAATTGTACATATATTTGAGAACTGAGAGTATCATTGTATATCCAAGTCTACCACAGTTCACCTTTAATTTTTTCATGGCATTCTCATTAAAAATTCCAAAACCTCTGGGTACTACGACTTCTCAGTTCTCCTAAACCCTACCCACCATTAATCCCAGAACTCTCACGCTTAATTCCTCGAATTATTTCCTAAGTCTGCCATTCACTTCCTTCCCATTATTCTTACGTTTTGGATAGGAACTTATTGCACTTCACTATTGCTGCTTCCACATAACTAAATTGAAGCCAAGTTAAGGAACAAAACTAAGATTCACACCATTGAAAAACGAGAAGCAAACATATACCAAATGCATATTGAACAAATTATTTTAAGGCCTTCTGTAATCAACACCACTACATCTCGTTGATTTTCACAATTTATCTACAAGATTTTGTTTCAAAAATTTTCATACATCATCTCTATTTTGTCACTGGCAGACTACTCAGAGCCAATAATTAGGCATTCAGTTGACTATGAAACATGACTCAAAAGTACATTTAAAACATACAGCCTGAAACAAACAAAACAAAGCCAGCACAAACATCAGATCCTGTGGGTTTTATTGCAACAAACACGTTCATTTCTGGAAAAATCTACAAAAACCTGCAGACACACTCTGAGGGTCTCATTTCACAAGGATACAATCTGGGAATGAGTTCTCTGATTGAAGCAATCTTGAAAAACCAGTTTAAGCAAGTTTCTTTAGCAGTATCGTTTACACTCTCTGGAGAAAAGTTATCTGGGAAAAAAACAATCCAGAAATAGTTACATTCTTTCTGAACACAAGTTACTTTTCATTCTAGGTTTAAAACTGGATTCTCTTCCCACTCATCAGGAAATTAAGCACACAATAATAAACTAGGCAATAAATTTGCTTCTCAGCTCTCTTGAGCAGCAGTCAGACCTGAGTACCTAACAAGAAAAGGTAACAGTCTTCAGTAAATAACATTTCAGAACCTGAAATTAAGCACTCAAAGCTCATCTCAGAGCTGCTACTGAGAAATCCAACCTCAGTCTCTGCTCTCCCAATCACAGAAATTTTTTTTAAAAGAAAATACAGGGAACCTGTAACAAATATGTGTATATAAATCTATAATGAATAGTAAATATACAAGAGATTTAAGCCCTCAAATTCTTTATTTTAAAAGGCTGACATAAATTTTAAATAATATTATTGCAAGAAGTAGGAAATACTAAACACAGACAGAAACCTTGTTTCTGTACAGCACACATTAAACATCCCCTTACAAACTCCTTGTGAAAGAACACCAGCACTCTCCCACTCCTGCTTCCAGAAAGCCAGAAGCTCCACAAGAACATTCCCAGCTTCCAGCAGGAGAGAAGCCACGTATCAGAACTTCCTGCTCTCAGTATCCTTCTCCCCCAGCACCTCAGGAGCTCTCGCTGAACTCTGTTTCACTAAAAACAAGGTGGGGCAGGGTCTGAAATGCCCCCAGGTTCACTCACACAGTGAGCAGAGCAGCCTTTCCTTCTCCCTGGATCTGCAGAGCTGCTCAGGAGCTCCCACAGCTGGACAGCTGCAGCAGGAGCTCTGCTCTGCAGAACAGGGGGAACTGCGCCCCGAAATCGTGACACACCATGAGAACCGGCTGCCTGCATTAATGCTGATAAAAGCACCCTGTCAGATCTGCAAAAACCAAATTTATCTTAACTATTTTCTCTATGTTTATTTCAAATTTCAGTGTTTGCTGGTTCCAAGCTTCTGGCTCCAATCCTACGGATTTAACTGCAAACTAATGGTACTGCTGCACTGCCAACTCCAGACTCAGTTTCATCGTTCGAGGACGTGCACTTCATGCACTCCAAATTGTAAGCAAATGCCTGTATTTTCCATGCAATGTTTCAATGTCTTGCTAAAGAGGTTCTCCCACAAATGTTCACACTGTAAATGTCAAATTAAATTTTTTCATTGTGTTGGAACTGAAAAATTAAAAAGGGCCAACTTAGAAAGATTATGCTAGAAGTAGCCTGCTAATTCTTCCAAAATTCTTCCTTAATTAAAGCAAAACTATCAAGCTTCCAATGTAGCAGCAAAAACATCTATTTACCAAAAACTGAGACTCTCAGCTTTGTTATATTTCTGTCATTAACTTTAAGCTACTAAACTGTAGTACCTTCAAAAGAGAGCATATGCTAAGAAGGAAAAAAAAAAAAAAATCTTCCTTCATCTAATTTTGCAATTCCTGTTTAATTCTCCCTCCACTAATAAATTCTGTATTAGAGAACTTCATAATTCTTTGTGATTTCAAGTCTCCAGAAGACCCAGTTTACATTTAGTAACAGCAGAGCCACAAGCACAATTTATTATGCCTTAGGTATATTCTTCAGAATTAAAATGTAAACTTGCACGAATGTTGTGAATAGTGGAAGCTGTAAGCAATGGATTTTACTCTGCTGAAAACTAAAAACTACCAGATTAAATCAGAACTGTTTCTATAGGAGATAGAGCAGCAAGGATCCTGTTTAACCTTCCTCAAGTATGAACAAGATTTGTTTCTGGAGCACAGTGGAAACAAACACAAAGTTACCTGGCAGAGACACTCGGTTATCCACGCACATTGACAGAATTCTTTCATACACCAGTTTCCCTGGTTAAAAAAAGAAAAATAATAATTAAAAAAGAACCCTTATAACAAATTAAAGTGTAAAACACTAAATGTTGGTGCAAAGCTTCCCTTTGCAGCACACAATGCCATTATCTGGAAAAACCTCCCGAGAACAGCGACATTCTGCTGCCCTCTAGTGAGGCTGGACTGCTCGGTGGGATTTTAGCACTTGGGACACTTTTCTGAAACTCTGGCTCCTACAAGGTCAGATTTCTCCCAGGCCAGGAAAGGACAGCTGGCGTCCTGACTTTGTGAGTTTGCATTTTATGTTATCTCCAGCAACTTTCAGCAGGAGGAAAGAGCACAAGAGGAAGCACGAGCTGAAAAAACAATTGGATCTGCGCTGCAGCACATCCTGCAGGCACCAAAATACCCTTCAACTCTGAACACCACTGGAATTCTTTTCCATAACACGGCAGAAAAACAAGGGAATCACATGAAGTTGATGACAATTTCACTTAAAGGTTTAAGAATATATTACAAAATTCACTAACTGCATTCTGATCACTTCATAGTCCCTATTCAGCCAAAGAAAATTTTGACTTCTATTCTTCAAATATAAATATAATGAAATATTGAGTCAAGAGGTTGCCAAAATCCAAAATGTTTTTATACTGGCTGTGTTTTAAATTTCAAAATGCAGAGTTGATTTTTCCCAAGGTTTTTTTCTAGATATTCCCTAATACATTTAGTGCTTTAAAGCACAGAACTACAAAATTAAATATTTTCATCTTAAAGACTTTGTTCTTAAAACTTTTTAAACAATTATATACCATTAGTGCTATAAACACAAGTTTATAGCACTGGTGTCCAAATGTTTACATTGGAAATATGCCACGTTAAAACTAAAAGTCATTTCAGCCCTTTTTGGATAACTTTGATGCTTTCTAACACTACAAACAAATTAATCTTAATTGTGTAGTAAGTCTGGAACAGTAGATACTTACCAAAAGTATCAAGGATATCTGTAATTAAAACAAATTTACTTGGATAAAACTGGATTACTGTTGTGTCTGAAAGAAGCTTAGAACACTAGAAGGAGAAAGAAAAAACAAAGAAACATTTTTAGAGGCCAATGCAAGTTTGTGCTTTTACTCCAGCAAGGCTGGAATGATGAATATCCACAGATGGAAAGGGCCAATGTGAATTATGAAGCCAAAAGGACGAGGACATCTAACACAACTCATCATGGTGCCTGTTGTAATTTTGGGGTTATTCTTCATTTCCAGAGCTAGTCACAGGCTGGGCCTTCCTTTATACAGGGTCATCCACGATGCAGAACTTCAGCTCACCATGCAGATGTGTGCATTTGTTCAGGCAAGACAAATTCTCTCCCAGGCAAAGCATTAAAAGGCACTTCTTCTCTAATGTAACTTTTTTTAAGGATATTTTTCAGTTTTTCACCATCTCTCCACATCAAACACAAAATTTAATTTAGAAATATAGACTAAGTTAAGAAACAATTTCGAAAGTGTAGTTAATGAGCTTTCCAACACATTTTTGCACCTGACATAACTAGTTCACATATTCTGGAAATCAATACTAAGCCACAGACAGCTCCAGGGAGGAACTTGCACTCAATCCCCACCCACTGGGACCCAACCTGATGATGGCATTTGGACTACAGAGATGGCAGCTACAAAGTCACCCTTGAAAAGGTATCACCCACTCAGTTCTATGGATGGATGTTAAGGCCAGGAAGGAACACGTCCACTCATGATAGGAATTCAAAATACACACTGAGTGTCTTGGCCCCTAGATATTTCTAGGATATTTAATTAAGTTATACTTCGTTTTTCAAGACTAAACTGGAGTCAAAATCTTTGGCAGAAGGTTATTCACAAAAAAGCCCAGCTTCTACCAGAAGAAAACAGGCTAATGACTGACAGGGGAGAGAAATCCAATTCCTCCTTGCTAAAGCCAAACGTGGCCTCTGGCCCCGAGTCTTCTCTGGTCTCTAAGACTGACAGGATTCTCTCTGAGCTCCATCCCTTCTCTCTCCTTCAGCAGGAGACAGCTCTTCAACCTCAGTGGAACAGAGTTTAACTTTCATTACATTTCAAAAATCCAGGAAGCAATGGAACACCTCACAAGACTGCTCTGTTTAAAGAAAGAAATCCTAACATTTGAACATGCTTCAACCAGGGGCACACACAGTGTTTTTGGCCTGATGAATAAGGGTAACTTGAAAAGTCACCCAGAAAGTCACCACAAAGACAGCTGAGAGCATTCACACACTACAACAAAGCAGAGCCTTCCTGCTGTGTGCTGTCTGCCACCTTCAACACAAGGTAACTCAGCTGTTTCAGACCCACACATTCCAAGAACACTTCATTACCGCTTTTCTTAGAGCTCCCATCCATAATCAACTTACTGCAGCTTACTCTAAGCAGCTTAGCACACTCCATCTTGACAAGTAAAGTACCTTGCAAAAGGCACTTGAGGAGTCACAGAATCACCCAGGTTGGAAAAGGCCTTCAAGATTGTTGAGTCCAACCTTTAACCCAGCAGTAAAAAATATCCCCAAGTGCCACATCTACACATCTCTTAGATACCCTCAAGGATGGTGATGCCACCACTGCCCTGGGCAGATGGGTCCAAGGCTTGAGAACCCTTTTGGTGAAGAAATTTTCCTAACCAGAAGCCAAACTCACTCATCCTTCCTCACACTTATCAGTCTGTAATAATAATGACAGACTGTGTGTGTAACCTCAGCCTGACATCAAGAAAACTGCTCAGTTCTTTTACACAATACAGCATTCTGCAGGAAGAACCATAGCAAGCCAAGTTTAATGAGGTTTCTATCCTATCCTGCTTTAGAACTATAAAATTATTATCCTTCCTGACTTTTTAAATTCATATTAACTACCCGAACGCCTATTTCATTCTCAGCCAGTCTTTCAATTAGTGATGAAGGGCTAAGTGAACAACACTTTAACATAGATAAAAATATCCAATTTTGGTACCACTCTCCTAAAAGGAAGCACAGAATCCAATGTTAGAAACTCTATTATTTCAAAATTGTTTGTGAACCATTTGCAAAAGAACGTATGAAAGTATCAATGCATAGATGATCACTGCATATCACATATATAGATATATTTACACACATATTAAAGCACTGTAAGTACAGTACATCTCTGCTCCTTTTCTCCTCATCCAGAGACAATATTCACACTTCACAATCCTATATATGGATTTTTCTAAAATAACAATAATAGTGCTGATTTCATAGTATTACAACAGAACATTAGTCACCCTAGGTCACATATAATTGCTTGACCTCACTTCATTTCCTTTTTTGTCTCTACCACAATTTAAGATGAAATTACTTCAAGCAGTTTTCACAAGAGTATCCAGAATGACCAAAAAAAATCCTGAATTTATATAACCCCACTGGATGACTATGTGCATTACATCAGTTCTACAGCTTTTAAGGAAGTCATTATCTCATCTGTCCTCTGCTGCACTCTGCCTCTGGCCTTTTTTAAAGGCCAAGCCAAACAAAAGAGCATTTAACTGCCCTATTTCCCCTTGCCCGCCTCAAAGTACATCACCCCAAATGACTCAGACTGTGGACAAGTTTTAAAACAAACAAACGAACAAACAAAAACAAAACAAAACCCCATACACACAATTTTTTAAATCTGCAGCAGGTTTTGGTAGCTTGCTAAGGTCCTAAATCCCATTATTCAATTGCTTGGTAAGTCTGGATGGGTCAAATACTGATGCTCAAAAAGCCATTCTGGTATTACTTGTGGGGAGCGAGGGGCTGAAGGGAAGGACAGGAAAGGAAATGACATGCCCTAGAAAGAGCTGATATCACTACATGTTATTTATTCTAACTACCCTGAAGCAGGTAAAATTGCCACAGCTGTCATTTGGTGACTCATTGAGAATTCCATCCCACATAACCTAGTCAAAACCAATATTTAACAACAAAGCTGAAAATCCAGCTATTGTCAGAAGTCATAAAATTCTGAAAGAAATGTGTTTCAGAGAAGAACAAAAGAAAATAATAGAAAAATAATAGAAACCCTTCTTTTGGCAGGAAGGAAATTGGATAAGTCACTTCACCAGACCCACAGGCTCTGTATAGAACAAAACCAAAACTGACCTGGATGACTATTTTCAGAGCTTTTACTTTCTGATCAGAGGCCCATGCATCCTTTAAAGACTGGTTCAGTTCTTCAATTCGGTTCATGTAATCCTGCTGAGTCAGATTCAGCAGCTCTTTCTGGGATCCCTGGCAGGAAAACACAAATCTGCTTAGTAAGAGCAGGAGGGAAGGAAGCAGAGAGCTGTTATTAGAGATTCAAATCACCATGCTGTGGGGGAGAATCCTACAAAATGTATCACACCTTCCCTGCAGGTCTTAGGAAAGGAGGTTATGAATCATCCCACCTTTGCACAGTGAAACATTGCAGCTTGAGAAATAACTTGAGTGCTCAATATTTATATCAAGCTCCTAATTGTAACTTTAATTAAACTCAAGTAGACAGTATGCAGCTTCTGCAACAGGGGCAGCCAGAATTATCAGATGTTGAGACCACTGAACTCCACAAAATATTTCAGCAGCTGCAGACCATACACAGTAACAAGGTAAATCAACAGCAACAGATCAGGTAAATTTTCGAATCACAATTTCTAGTGATACAAAAATATAATTCTGTCTGAATCCTGTAACAATAAGGATTAAAACTACTAGAGAATTCCCACAGAAAGTACGTATTTATCTAAACACTGCATAAGCGCTTGCTTGAAGGCAAATAAGCAACCTTTTTAAAAGGTTGCACAAAAGATTTTTATTTCACAAATTCCCTTCACTGTAATAATGGTGCTGTAATTTCATCAGAAAACATTCTCACCTCTTCCAGATCATCCAGTTCTTCTAACCTTGTCCTCACTTTTTCAGAAACTGCTGAACCAGTAGTTGTGGTTTTCCCTGTAAAGAATTACGTGTTAAAGTTTCTTTTACATTTAAACACGGGGACTTCTAAAGAGAAACAAAGCTGACTGAGCCTGACACGGACCAGCCATTTCCTGTGACAGAAGATAAATGACTTGATTCACTCAGTGAGCATTCCTGAAGACACCTCTAAGCACACCCACAATGCATTCGCTTTCAACAAGGGGGATGACAGGTAAGCAAAACTCAATGGAAGTGGATTTTCTTGCAAGTTTTACTGGAAAGAATGACCAGATAGAACCACAGGATAATTTAGGATAGAAAAGTTCTGTGGGGGTCTGTGTCGAACTCTCCTCCTCACAGCAGGTCCAGTTCTGAAGCTGTAACACTTGCACACAGTTATATCCAGTCAATTTAACAATATCTAAGGATACAGATGTCACATTCTTCTGAACATCCAGTTTCAGCGTTTGACCATCCTCATTGCAAGAAAGTATTTTGTATTTCTGCAGAAGCTGAAATGCTGCATGTTTATTCTTATATACAAATCCTGATTTACTATGCTGTGACTACTTAGCCCACATTCTCTTTGCTAGAAAACATGATAAAATATTTAACATTTGGTTCCTCTTTGAGCACCCAGCATACAGCTGAAATCATTTCACTTTCATGTAAAGAGAATAACTGAACAAGTTCCCAAAGGACTCGTTTGCTTTCCTTCCAGCTAGCAGAAGAGTTGATAAACGTGATTCTCAAAACATCGTTGCACAGTTTAAATGGAAGAAAGTTTTAAGCTACAGTGGAAGGCAGTGCAGTGAAATAATCACAAATTCATCAGCCCACAGTAATGAAAGTCAAGGTGGTTGGAGGGCTTTTAAAGTAAAAAACCAGAAGTCTTATCCACAAAAAAGCATGGCCATGATGTCAGAATGGAGGAGGGAGGGAAACACATTTCAGCTCTTCCTGACCACAAACCTGTCACTGCACCCTGCCTCAAGTGAACTCTGCTACTGTTAAAGAAAGTGCTCACCTTTTTCAGATCCCATGTACAGATTCTGTGAGGAAGCAGAAAAAGCAGACTTTTAGAAAACGTACTCACTAACATTCCAAGAATGCACAGGGTAATTACACTGCTAATGAACCCTCTAGTACAAATTAAAAAAAAAAACCTGTGGAAGCCACTTACAATAGAAAGCTTCTCTGTTGTTGTGTATCTAGCCAGGATCTCACCACGTTTGCTTGACCATGGCTCAAAGTCACTTCCTACTGCTGAGCTCTCATCTTTATCCCGCTTCCTTCGTGCACCATCCTGTGACAGGAGTACAAGAACAAATGTGAGATGTGGATCTAGAAAAAGAAGAGAAGGCTGATAAGGGCCAATCTGTGCTAGCTGATCCTTTCAAAAGTTACAGGATTTTTAAAAAATCCATATTTAAATAAATATGTCAACATAATCCAGAAAAAAGAATATTCTATTAATACAATACATTTCCTATATTAACCTCTTCACTGATGAGACAATGTATTTTACCCAGGGCTGGCTTTGTGGTTTTGTTTAGGTTTTGGTTTGATTTAGTTGAGCTAACTGCCCCCAGGGTTACCGTGGCAGCAGCAGTGGTCCCAGGATCTGCAGCTGCTGCAAACAATGACAAGGGGTCAGTGCCATCCAACACACTGCTCAGCGGGTCCAGCACAGAACTGGAGGAGGAGGAGGAGGTAGAGGAAGTGCTTCCTTTCCGGTTCATTTTCTTGGTCTTGGATTCAGTAACCTAAAGTAAAAGTTCAAAACTATTAAACAAAAGGCTTTCTCTTCCCTCCCTTTTCCTTAATAAATCATCAAAATACACGCTACATAAATTGTGCTGGGGCAATGAAGGCAAGGAGAAATCAAACAGACTTTAGAATGAGCACCAGTGTTTAAATTGAAGCACCCCCTTTTCCCCAAATCTGGAGGAACTCACTCTTCAGTAGCATTTCCATTTCTGCTTTTTCTCTTTCCAATTCTAAGTCAACAAAATTGTAAGAACAACCACTCTAAATTTCTTTCTACAACCCCTCCTCTATTTCATTAGGTTTGCCCCTCTCCTCCAACCTCATTCTTGCTATTTAATTTCCTCTACCAGTTTCATCTTTACTTTTCTTGTACAACACTCAAGCCTGGGACACCAAATCCATACCTAAGGCTGCCATCTTATCTCCCTACTGACCTTCCTGAGCAGAAACTGCAGCCCATTTATCATTCATTAATGGATAACTCATCTCTTTGAAGCTGGATTCTTTCTTTTTGTACATCTTTAAAAGCCTCTTATACATCAAAGAAATGATAAATGTTTTAAAGTACACAGCCGACTGGAAGTTAACCCAAAACCAAATCTTACATCAAGCACTTATGCAGGTTATTTGTAATGCAACAATCTGATTTTAAATTTATCCATTATTCAGCATTTAATGCAACCAAGCAAACCCACAAGCTGGAGTGCTGTATTTGCCAGAAGGAGACAAGGAGACTGGTTTTGACACACAACAGCACCAGCAAACTTCTGTAAAGGGCAAACAGAACAAACCTTGATGCCTTCAACAACAGGCCACTAACAGAAAGCAACTTCACAAGCACCACCAGCAACCTCAAAGCCTTTTAATTTTAAGGGAACAGACGTAAAAAGAGGAACACAATCATTTTCCAAAAGCACCAAAAAACTCACTGTGATGGGTTTCAGTGGATGGTAATCGCCAAAATCCAAGGGTACAGATTCCAGTTTGCATGCTTCAGATTCTGACACATAGTTCCTTGATCTTGCATGCCTTAAAAAGTAAGAGTGAAGGGTAAGTATTTACACCTATAAATACCACATACTAAGAGGGAAACATATCCCACATCTATACAGATGCTTATTTACAAAAAAAGAAAAGCATCTTGAAAAAAAGGCAAACAAAGATCAAAATTTCTCTTTATTGATGTCACGTAAAACTAAAAGTGGAGAAATTTTACTTTCAACCTTTTAGTTGTGTTCTTTTTTAGCCTTTGAAACACACAGAGCAGCTAATTGTTCTTTTCTTTTTCATTCAAGATCCTGAGAATGTCTATAGCACACACTACCACCTCATCTGAATGAGTAAAATCAGGGGATACACAAAAATTCTTTAATCAGACTCCCAACAAAAGCAAACAGCACTTCCCCCACATAACACACATCTTTCCCATAAGAACTAATCCAAACTTCCAAATAATTCCATTCCTACCCAAAGACATAACCTATTTGAAAGAATTTCAGCAGTGCCAAGCAGCCAGCTCTTCTACAAATACTATATACTCCCCCAAAAAAACCCCAAAATTAGATAATTTATGGTTGTGCCACTCCAAGGAGAAACTTTTGATATCTAATGAAACAGAGCAGAGCAAGAAAGAGTCCAGTGAAATCCACATGCTTATTTGTTTTCTTGATCTCCAGTTCCGTTTCTTTTTACTATTGTCCCATTGTTCGATGACTCTTCTTGCTCTCTTTCTTCACAGGTTAATCAGCACCTGGGTGAAAAATCTCCCAAACTCTTTCTGGCTACCTAATTATAGCATTTCTGTAACTCTGGACAGCTCTCTCAGCACACCACTCCCAGGCCAAAATCAACTGCACTCTAATTAGTGTAAGCACACGAGGCAAGTGCACATGGGTAATACACACGTGGGAGTGAACAAGAGCTGCAAATAAGTCTTTAAAAAGTACATTTACAAAGTGGGTATTCACATATTAAAGACAGCTTGTAACAGAGCTAATACAGAAGACAAGATCAAGTTTGCTCTGGCATTATGTTCTGCTTACTCTCCAGGGAAAGGAGATTGAGCATTCCTTCCTTGGCCACATCAGGGCAGCCAACTTTTGAGGAAATGAAAACACTCTGGCCAAGCTGGGGTCCATCGCCTGTGCATCCTGCATGATTACACCTCTGTTTCATGTGCTTTTTTAACAGTGGGTTTTTCACCCATGAGCACCACTGCAATTGCCACCCTGCTGCACCTCTGACACCTGCCAGCCTAGCAACCTTCTCTCCTCCTGGTAAAACGTCTTTTTTCCTGGGACTGCTTCCAGGCACAGAGTACCCTCCCAGAGCCAGTGTTCTCCTAAAGCAAGGGCTTCAAAAAGCTTGCAAGGAGCACAAATGAGCCAGGTATGTAAAATGGAACAGAGGCCCTTTACAACGTTATACATCTATTGTCACTGGTAATACAATGAGGCACATCCCATAGTGACTGTACCTATCTTTATCTGAATATTAAATATAAACCCCAAGCAATTTCTCCAGGTATTTACACATAGCTATTATAAAAGTGCATCATAGCCCTAAGATTTAAATTATTTTACATACTTGACAATTTTTACTACTCTAATGAATTTAATTTTTTTAATTTGCTTAATT
>VZTX01015872.1:0-11891 GCA_013400915.1 Pardalotus punctatus
GAGCCCCACGGGCACTGCACGGGAGCCGCACGGGGATGGGGGCGCTGGGGGCACTCGGGGCTCTCCCTGCGGACAGGGCTCCGATGGTCGGGCAGGCCCGGGCCTTAGAGCCGGGCCTTTGAGCCGGGCCTTAGAGCCGGGCCTTAGAGCCGGGCCTTTGAGCCGGGCTTTAGAGCCGGGCCTTTGAACCGGGCCTTTGAGCCGGGCCTGCTGCCCTGAGGCACGGTGCGGGGAATTCCGGCTGCTGCCTCCTCCAGCAGCGCCTCACGAAGCCTCGGCAAGGACAAACTGCGGGCCCTGGGCTCCTGAACCTCCCTGGCCCAAACCAGCTCAGGGAGCTTTTCCTGAATCCGCCGGGATATCGCATTTACTGCTCTGGGGAAGGCTCTGAGATTGAGTGTCGTGATAGATAAACAGGGTCTGCCGGCTGAGTGCCGCTTCTGAAGGCGTGCCAGACAGTGGGAATCATACAGTTGAATTTCTGAGGTTTAGCTGGAGAAAAAAAAAAAGAATAACACAAGTGGAAGTAGTAGCAGGAGCTGTGTTACCGCATGGCATTTGGAAGTGAATCTTCAAATCAGCAGTCTGACTAATGCATGAGTCATTATTCATATTTAAGATAATTGCTAAAAAAAACCCGAACACAAAACAAACAAGTCTTGTGAAATTTTAGTAATACATGTATACAAGTTTCCTGTACAAACAAAAATCACCTATTCCTCAGCCTTATAAATTACTGATCCTTGATCAAAAAGAAGACAATAAATTACCCATCTATGAAGTTCAACCATCATTTTATATCTCGTGCCCAAATTTAGATCTTGTGTATAGATTTACTCTTCTGCTACTGCATCCTAATATCAGAACCAATCCCTCAGAAAAGAGAGCTCACAGACTCCTGCAAACAGCCAGCTGAATTAAACCTTAGCAGTTCTAACCTCAAAGCTTAATTGATTAGAGTCAAGATTAAAGCAGACGTATTCCAACTCCAAGATTTATTGGCTACTGTACCAGCAGTAGGTTTCTATCCCAGTAGGGTCAATATAGACTTTCTATACTTGCAAACAGGAAATACAATATAATTGCACTTCAGAGTTAGATGGATATCAGCAAAGAAAGGACTATGAATGTGCACAGCTAGCAGAAAATGTTATAGGTTCAAAAACTGAACGATGAATTGAAAGCATTACAGAAAAATTATTTGAGATCCATAATTTGTTTGGATTTAGAGCAAGCACACCAGTGGGTGAGAAAAAACATCAGAGAATTTTAATTACTTTGTTGTTCAGTAACTGCTTAAAATAGCATCCATTTAAATATTAAAGAATATAATAATTTGTCACATTATAAATAATTATGATGGCTTTTAGAAACCAGAGAAATATTCAGAAGCTTTATGCTACCTGAACCTTGCTACAATGCTTTGGCAACCAAAAAAATAACCTTATCAGCTGAGAAAATTCCTTCTGGAAAAACCTACCTGAAAGCAGTTTTGCAGAAGCAGATTACTAAATTATTTTTTACCAGTCTGTCATGGGTTCACAGCAGCTTCATCTGCTTCCCAGGTCTTGGCAGAAAGTGGCTGCAGAAAATGGCTGTGCAAAATTCAAGACTTATTGGCTGTGTTTTGAATACATCAATGGGCACATGTAAAGAACATTGTCAGCAGGGTCAAGCTGGTTATTTACCAGGGTAGGAACAGTAGAGGAGAAAAAAAACCCTTAAGTGCACATCTGACTGAAAACAGTATTATTACCAGATGGATGAAATTTGAAGATGTCAGATTGTCTGAAATCACAAAAAAAAAGAAAAATAAGGGGGGAAATTGGGGATGAAGTACAAAAAACACCTGTAGAACCCAGTCTTGTAAAGCAGAGGCAGGGTGAAACATTGATACAATCTCAGAGAAATGACACCAGAGGATGAAAATGGTTTCAGAAAAGAGCAGATGTGGCTACAGACATAGGTGGATGTCCCTAATCTAGAATAGTCACACCCAGGACAGTAATATTCTGTCCAAAGTACATTTTAATGGCGAGAAAACACATTCTGAAAATTGTATGCAAGCCTGTTTATAATGCTTCATCCATATTCCTATTTCTCTTGAGCTAGTTAATGCAATGAAGAGTCCATTTTCTATCTTTTTTTTTAAAATTTTTTTTCCTGACAACTATGTTATTTCAATTACTGGCTGGCCTGTAAGAGACAAATTGTCAGCACCCATGGAACTACGGAGTCCGAGGGACTGAAAGTCCTCCAGGGAACCTGTACCAGGTCAGAATTCTGTGCCAAAAGTGTGAAGGAGAAGCCTTGAGAAATGGAAGAGTCTCACACAGAAAAACACCTGAGATGAAAAAGGTTGAGTAGTCTGAGGTCTAAAACCTGCACATTCCTAAGTGCTCAGCTTACATTCAATATTTCATTGCGATATTAGAGATGAGGACACAGTCAAGCCAACCCAGCCACGAGCACACCAAACCCACGAGTTTCTGGTGGGCAGTGAGCACAGGGGTCTCGATTTCACCATGGCACCCCGGGCTCTGGAGAGCTCTGCAAACACGGGGGTCCCTGGAGAGGGAACTTCTTCCTTCTGATTGCTCCTGTTACATGTAGAAAGTGTATTCCTCATGTGGAAATGGGGAGGTTCCCCTGGGATCAGGTGTTTGCTGTCCTGCTCAGTGCAGTGCCAAACCCTTCAGGTGTCACAGAAACGGATGAAATTAGAGGCAACTCCTGCACAGACTTTTTTATTCTTTTAACTGAGACATTTAAATTCTAATGTGTGATATTTAGTGATAAATTCTTAAAATTCTTACATCCTTTTCACCTGCACTTTTTGTTCGATTTTTTTGTTTGTTTGTTTGGGTTTGGTTTATTTTTATTTTTTAGAGAGCTACTTTGAGGATGGTAAACTTTCTTTTACTGTTTTCTCACTAAAGATTTTCTTTTCATTGCCACTGCATACGTGGGATACCAAAACAAAGGCTATCAACTCTGATTACAGAATTTACAGTACCAGAATCCCCATAAAACAAATCCAGCCCCTCTCCAAAGGCATTATAAAACCTAAATATAAACAAGGCTTCCATAATAATTGCTAATGTTCTCTAAATTAGATTTACTCAAGCATAGACTTCCTTGTAGGTAGTTTTGAACTAAACCTGTCTCCTAGGAGCGTGTCCACCAGGAACCCAAATGGCTCAGAAGAGGGGAATGATTCAGATGCATCATCAGGAACAACAAGATCCCAATGCATTTAGTCATATTTCACTGCCTCCTACATAAGTAATTTAATTTATTTTCTATGCTCTCAATCCACTTCTCCATTATTACCAAAAGAACTGAGGCTTGAAAATCATCTAAGTATCCATGGATTCAGAAATGCATTATGACAGGTGACTGTGCAAAGAGATGTGGAGGGATGAGATTTATTCCAGCCTGCTGTGACCCCACACCCTTTTTTAGCAGCTATCCTGTCTCCCTCTTTAGTCACCGAGTCTCTCTTTGGAGAGCAAGAAATGCCCTCTGGCATCGGTTGTATATTGGGTTTGGATACATTAAGTCCCTCTAATTCCCCTTGGCTAAGAGTGCTGAATATAAGTCACACTAGGCACAGAGCCTTTGGTAAAATTCAGTGCATCCGAGTCCAGGTCCAAAGGCTTTAAATTATCAGATTCATTCTTAGGGACCAGAAATTGTGTGACGCAGGTAAACAAGCCTCTCTATGTTCCTGGAATTGAAGGCAATCAAATTTCATTTTCTTTTAGACAGTTTATTTGCTATTAGTGTCACAAATTGAGTTCATTATCAAATATTCCCGTGGGACAACCAAGAAGGGGCCTTTGTGTATGCAGCATAACACAGCAAATTAACCTGGGAGCTCTCTATTCTCCATGGCTCCAGGCAATGCTGCAACTGAAAATCTTTGGGGGGATTTGAGGGTCCTGAATGAAAGATTATTTCTCAGTTTGGAATAAGTGTTGCTGACTATCCGAATGTGTTATTGCCAAAGGAATAATGATTTCCCCTGCCTATCTTTTTGAATTTTTTTCTTTTTAATGACTACAGTAAATTACTTTGACATACACCTTAATTACAAAAAGCATTACCAAATTGTAAGGTGGCACAGAAAACACAGCTATTAAAATCACAAGTGACTCCAAGCACAGAAGGGTCTCAATGCAAAGGTCTACAAGTCAAAATGATTTTGACAAACTGAGAAAATACTCCAGACAAAAAAAAAAACCCCAAAACAAAAACAACCCAAAAACCAAAAAAAAAGAAAAAAAAGAAAAAAAAGACGTCATTCTATAAAGACAGCTGTAAAGTTTAACATTTGGGCAGGAAGAATAAACTGCAAAAATACTGGATAGGGAGCAATTCACTAGGCAATGGTGATGCTTAAAGGAAACTAGGAACTGGAATAACTCACCAAGCTGTTGAAAAAAAAGGAAAAGGTTAAAGGAGGATTCATAAGTGGGCACATTGGATACAGGACAATGGCCTCATCCATTCACTGAGCAGAGCATCAGCTGTGGTTTTACTGAGCACTGCACTCTAAGAAAGATGAGAATAAAGGTCCCCAGTGTAATTCTCTGAATTCTCAGAAAAGATACTCTCATTTTTAAAAAAAGTCCAGAATGTGCACATTTTCTACAAAATATCATTACTACCTGTATTTGAGAAAAGAAGAAATAACCTTCTGAGTTATTGTTTCACATTTAATACAGAGGTGACCAAAAAAGAAATCTTTCACATCAGCCAGGTATGTGACGTGTTTTTAATAACACATAAAATAACTGGTATTGCTGTATCCAACCTATGTCAAAATTCTGAAATGTTTTATTCTATTTTGCTGACCTGAAATTAAATGTTTAATTTCAGCTGGCCATTAGCTGAGTTGGCCAATCTCAGTCCCTTTGCTGCCCAGAGGGAACAACAAAACCATGTCCCTTTTTGGGCAGGTTTCACTTCCCCATCCTTATTGTTGGTTCAAACACACAAGAACTTAGGTTGGTCAGAAATAAAACACTTTACTGACAGAGAATTTCACTGACACA
Source organism: Pardalotus punctatus (assembly GCA_013400915.1). Lineage (NCBI taxonomy): Eukaryota > Metazoa > Chordata > Aves > Passeriformes > Pardalotidae > Pardalotus > Pardalotus punctatus. Next base: position 5,061 of record VZTX01015872.1, read on the forward strand.
GACTTTTCCTTTGCAGAAAGGCTGGAGTTAAAGGAAAACCCATCTAGTAGTGAGAATGGATTTGAAATGTAACCGAAGATTCCCAGATTTTTACTTCTGAGAGTAAAAATATTATCCTTCCATCACGACTAATGTGACTTATCTCCCAGAGCTGGAGGTCTATCTTTAAATCCTCATGCATGCAGAGCATCCCACAGGAAGCTCAGATAACCCAGCACTGTTAAACATCCCTTTTTGGAGAAAAATCCTGTGGCACATCCTCTCTCCATCCTCCTGCTGACTCATTAAAACACACAAGGTCACACTTCGACTGTGACTCCCAGTACAACACCACCGCTTTCAGAGATTTCCAATCCTTTTCCAGTGAGATTTAGATTTTTGCAGCTTGAAAGTGAACGAGAGCTCCACCGTTGACTTTCAAAAGCACATTTGCAGATCGGCTCATTGTAATTTGCACTGAATTATTAATGCCGAGCTCAGTGATTAATTCAGAGTGTGTTTGCTGCTTCGACTGTGCTCCACAGAGCAGAGGAAATCGGAGCAGATTGAGAGGGGCAGAACTCGAGCAGTTTCTTTGGTGACCCCTGCAGGCTCCAGCTCCTCCTGTCAGGTTTTACCTTGGACTACATCGATTTTGTGCACTGCCTGCGCAAGACGGCGCTCAGGAGGAAGTTAAATATGGCCTAAATCTACATTTTAATGCAATTCTAATGCACCACATTATTTCTAGTAATAATCTCCCCCACAGAAAGAACTGATGCATATTATCAAGCATGAATATATTTAATGATTTATAAGAGAAATGAGTTCATTGAAATACTCATCCACCTCAAAACAGTTCAAAGTCAGAGGAACAGGTGAGGAAATAATTTTTCCAGGTTTTTCAAACACTAGAAAAAGAAATTGAAGATTTTGATAAGAATCATTATATTCACATTTCAGTTTTTAAACATTAAAAAATATTAGACTGGTGAATCTATCCTTTTGAGGTGTACCTGTATCATACATACATACCATCACGGAGGTTTATGTTTTCCAAATTTTCCAATGCTTCGGTTCCTTTCCTGGCATCTCTTTTCTTGATTTGCTGCCTTTTCCGGCCCCTGCTGGGCTCCCAGGTCAGTCCCAGTGCGCTCTGACCATTCCCAGTCCCTGGCACCCTTCCCGGGGGAGCAGCTCCCATCTGCTGGGGGTTTTTGATGATGCCACCACGAGGGCATCCTCCTCTGCTGCATCCATCCCATGCCAGCCGCTCTCTCCCTGAGCAGGGGGATCAAAGTAAAAAAAATGGAGCTTTTGACAATTTTCTGAGCTGTAAAAAATCAAGAGTTTCTATTCAGGCTGTGTTCAGAGCGACAGGTGAAAACAAACAACCAACAAACAAAATACCCCTAATGCACTCGGCCTGTTTTAGAAATCAGACACAGATCCACCAGAGAAAAGAATCAGTGTGAGATCCTAATGATATATAAATATTCCCTCTGGGAAAATAAATAAAACAATGCTTTTTTTGCAATGGTAAATATGAAATCTCACAGTGCAAAAAAAACCCCACCTTGATTGTTTTTAAGCATTTCTGTGTTTCTTGAAGCTCTTTACATCACGGACACTCTCTGAAGCAGGTGAATAATAAGCAACCTTAGTTCCTTACCGGAGAGATCAGAGAACATAGCATGCAGACCCCAAAAAAGCTGGATTTGAAGAGCATTAGTCCTATTAGATAAAACCAGATTTTTAAGACAGGTGCTGGTTACTTAAATAGACAATGTCTCACCAGCTAATTGAAATTTCAGCTGTTGTTTCTTGGACACTGTCTCTTCCAATCTAAAAATATCATGAGTGTTTGGTATGACTATTGATTCCTTTCAGCAAAATTTTAGTTGCCACATGAATATGAACATACTAGACAAAAATATTTTAATGTCAGTCAGGCATGGGATTGGAATCAGATTTTGCTGCAGTTAGAAAAGAAGATAAAGCCTTTAAGGAAATAAACTATCACTACACAGAAGAAAAATTAGGTTTTCATGCTTCCTCCAGGTGAGATTCTCAGGCAGAACAGGACCAGTCAGCTCTTAGACTTCAGCTGGCATTTTCTGACTGGTTATTTAATTTCTTTCCTTAGACATAATAGTGAAATAAATACAATATTCCAGGCCTGAAAAAGAAAATTCCAGTGACAATATTTGTATCCGTCTTCACGTGAAGAAAAGCTGAGAATTCTCAATTTCTGCAAGCCGGTCTGTGCCTATGTATACGATTTCTTGGTCTGTGCAGACCAAAACAAAGAAGAATAAATTAATGGCTAACTGGAAGACCAAAGGGCTATCGTTAGTTCTGAATTAAAGCTATGAAAAGGAAAATTAATTCTGAATATTGAAAAGTATTTTTTAATTATGTGTTCTGTTAAACAACAAGAGCACGTGCATTCATGAAAGCAGCATTATAAGATGACATTTTATAATTGAGTGGGAAAACTAATTTTAAGCATCCTTCAGGGCATAATTTTTCATTGGATAAAATACAGGAATGGTATTCTACTTCCAGTTGTTTCTATAATTCTAAGATGAACAGAAAAATTACTAGTCTTTAACCACTGCCTTTTCTGTTATTACTTTTTCAATCAAGTTATTCTTTGTTAAATCCCCACTTTGATCAGGTATTTCTGATAAGACAGGGCCTGCTCTGGGTTTCCAAATGTGCAGCAGCCAGCAGGAAGACATGCAGACAGCTGAAAGTGCTTTTTAGACCCATTAGGTCCTGACAGCAACATTAAGTGCCTAAAGTCACGAAACGCAGGTCAGATTTTCTGCTCCAAACTTCATAGCAGCATTTACGGAGCAGTAAAATTCCCTCCTCTAGAAACTCCTTTCCCTAAAAAAGCATCGCCCTTTCCGGATTCATTATCTGCAGGGCACGACAATAAAAATGAACTGAAGCTGGCTTAGAACAAGGCAGAAAACAGCGCAGACTTTGGGTGATTCCCACCTGCCCATGATCCCCCTCCATCGTTCCTGGAATGGGTCCTTACCCTGGGCTCTGACAGGGAATGGAAAAAGTCCTGCTAGAGGAACATGAGCGGGCCTGCAAAGATGAATCAACACAGGGATGTTTTCAGAACTTCAGTTTAATAAGTTTTCTGGGAGATTTCCTGTTGTGTTTTCTCTTTCCACACGTTATTCTCTTCACTCTAATTGTTCAGCTTTAATTTGTCCTCTCTGAGCACACCATTATTGCCACACTGTGCTTTGTTCTGGAGGGGAAGAGGAAGACCTCAGTGAAGCAGACTCATAAAAACAGACAAAAGAAAGAAGGAAAATTGCCATGGGCAATAGATAATGTTAAGAAAAAAACCCCACCATATTGTGAGAAAAATCTATATGTTCTTTATCCATGTAAACAGCTGCAATATCCTTAGGATATTTCCCCTTGTGCCTATTCACTCACACAAATGCAACATCTTCAGTTTCTCTCTCTAAACAGAGATTTTTATCAAACTACCCAATTAAAGTAGTCTGAAAAGAGGGGGAGAAAAATGCCTTTTTTAGTTCACCAGAGGATAGGTAAAGAACCATCTTTTTTTCTTTTTTCTGTATATAGTTAAGTAAAATAAATGAGAAAGAATAAATATATACCCTGTCTATATTTGTCTCAAAATTGCTATAGTTTCTCATTTTAGATTCATTATTTTTCATTATTTTGGCTATTTTGATTGAATTATGCCCTGACATTTTTAATTTAAATACTATGAAACTTTTACTGGGGTTTGTTTTTTTAAAAATATCTGTAAAATCTTCCTTGATGTTGATAGAAGCAGACGTAAGCCAATAATGAGAGTTTTGTAAAAAAGAACCTGTCTCCAGAGCCATTCATTACTGGACAGAACCAGCATAATTCAATGTTACGCTCTTTCAATTCAGAATAAATTATGCAGAATAATAGAGGAGATTTGGAGCACTTCATTGCAATTTTTCGGAGTTCCAAAATATTAAAAAATTAAAAACCATTAAATAGCAATGGCTCAGGGCTGTAAACCTGCATTCCACAAAAATTAAGAAGAAAATTACTTTAATGAGAAAAAATATCCAAGCACTTAAGGACATGTACCCAAAATAAGAGTATGCATGCATACCTGACTGAATAAATCTTGTAACTAAAAATTCCTCATATAAACCCACCTAGAACATGTTATATAGTTTGGGCTCATAAATTCAGTAGTTCAATCCTAGCATGCCAATCAAATTTCTTGCAAAAATGTATAAGGTTTAGAAACTGGTGAAATTAGCACATTATTTCGTTTGATTATGTTGTCCGAATGTAGGTATAGTCAAATAATTGGAGAAAAAATGTATCAGCTGCACCACTGAAATTAAAATTATGGATTAGTTGAAGAAGAATAAGGTATTTCAATGCTTGTGGCCAACGTGCCAGAGGCAGGGAAGTCGTAGCACATCAAGTGACAGATCTTTCTCCAGGCTTTCCCAATAACTCAGGACACGGAATGAGTTAAATCAGGCTGGTGGGATGATGGAAGAGGTGCTATAAGCATTCGTTCACCGACTAAAGCAGCTTTTCTGGCTTTGAAATGAACTGATCCAATATACAGAAGATTTTCCTATTCCAATTCAACCAGAATTTTAAAGCCACCCTCAAGCGTTCTGAATCAAAGGTAACATAAAGACTGCTTTTAGCAAAACTGAGGAAAAGAGCATCAAAACTTCAAACCTCTGCCAAACAAAGCAAATGAACAAACAGAAATCCCAGAGCAGAATTACACTCAATGAAATCCTGCATTAATATTTAATCTGTTGAGCCATAGGGTACCTTGTAGGCAAGTTGGTTAATTTTTTTCTGCACTGCAATTTCCCCACAAATAAAATAGGACAGCAACGTTTGCTCAGCTGCAGTGGCTGTGGGAATTTAAACCCTGCACACATCCCTGCTTTGCAGGCACTCACAGCCGCTCGCACAGCGCCGGGCTGGGGAAGGGATCATTAATCATAAAGAACATTCGTCATAAAGAAGAGATCAAGCATCTTTCTGGATTGTTCTGACAAAGATAATCAATGCTAAAACGCAAGCAAGGCCCTCAGCCCATCTGCACTTCCTCCAGCTCTGAGCATCTTGCTGACCTGTGTCAATCAGAGGCCTCATCATTCTCTGCTCTCGCCACAGCTTTTTGGGTGGGAGTGATGCTCCACACTGGATTCCAGATCCTGCCTGCTACAAATCACCCTCTGCAGCTGTGTCCTATCCCCACACAGCCTGAGGGGAGCGCTTCAGGTGCTTCAGTTGGAAACAGCAATTAAAAATCCTTCTTAAGGAAGAATTCAGGTGATGAATCCAAAAAATGATGGTAGATATCTCAATGTAATTTGGAACCAACCAAATTTTAATCTCCAAATCTCAGGCTGCATTTTTAACAGCACAAATGAAAGTTCTTGCACTACCAGTGTCTCACCAGCACCCTCAGATTTGTGTGTGACACTCCATGCACTGAGAACTCCAGAGTAAGTGTGGAAAAACAAAACCCACCCCCGTGTCACCCACGCTGCAGGTGCATCTCTTAAAGCACAGATATTCACACTGATCCATGGTGCATTCCTAATCAAGCACGCTTTTACCCTGTCTCTTAATTTTATGTAAAATTTGTTTTGAGGACTTGGAGCTGTTGTGCTGGGACACATGGAGCAGAGGATAGAATTTTCACTGTTAACAAGAACACAATTTAATGACCCTGAGCATGGGCTCTAAGAGACACTGTTATGCCAAGTTAATGGTGTTTTCCTGAAAAAGCCAATTACTTCAGGCTACAAGGATAACCTCTTTCATAGGAATAAGTCAGGGTCACAGAAAGATTTCCATATTTTATAATTATCTTTAGGAAACAAGTGAGGGGAAATACAAAAATGTTGCTGATAATACAAGGCACCAGGGAAAAAAACAAAACAAACCAAAAGATGAAGCTCCTGTAAGAGGCATTTGTTGCTAGGAGGAAGATGACCTCACTATTAAAAAAATCCTCTTCTGAAGACAGAAAAGGAGGAAATAAAAATATTTCTTTTTCAAAACAACTAAAAATATCTTTTCAATGTTCTTCCCAGTTTCCAGCATTGGTAGGAGGGTTGAGATTATTTTCCCCCCTCTCACCTCTTCATTTTTTTTTTTATTAGTTGACTATTTCCCTCTCAAAACTTTTCCTAAGAACATTTTAAAAAAACGTCAAAAAATTATGTGTTCTCTTCCTTGCTGAAAGAACAGTGGTACTGAGAAAATCACATATATTTTCTAACCAGTAGGGGCCAGTTGCCTCCAGTGACCCATTGATTCTTCAGCTACAAGGTAATTATAAAGCCTCTGGGTTCTTAGCAACACATAGAAGAAGAAAAAAAGAGCTTAAATCATATTCTTCTACAGTGAGATGCTCTACTTGGAAATAGATTTTTATTTAAAGGAATATTATATGAGGGGAAAAAAAATAAAAATTTCACTTCAGTTTGTTCTCTTCCTGTCTACTGTTGTTGAGTAGCTTCAGTGGTAGCCCAGGGCAGCTGATTGACTCTCCCAGGTTCTACAGCTCTCGGTAACGGCTCCAGAAAAGAGGAGCAACTTTTTGGAGAAATACATTTATGAAGCTGCAAAGTGCCACAGGTTGGAGTTTACTTGCCTGGGCTCTGAATTACATCAGGGATGTTTTAGGGGAACTGTGCCTAAGGCAAACAACAAGAACATGAAAGCTTCAATGGGTCCCCTCAGACGTTCCCATTGAAATGCAACATGGTTGTGTATCATGCAGGAGTTGCCTATTAAAAAAAAAAAAAAAAAAAAAAA
>VZTX01015872.1:11897-128929 GCA_013400915.1 Pardalotus punctatus
AAAAAAAAAAAAAAAAAAAAAAATTCAATATTTTTCACAAAATAGAATTCACATCTAAATGACAGAATCATTTTGCAGAGGGACAAAAGTAACTTTATGTCCCAACATTCACTTTTCCCCTGAGCTGCATATTCAATTATTGCTTAATCAAGGAACACCTTTCCCCTTCTATAAAACACTGGTTCACTTCCTAGCTTGGCCATCTCTGTGTGCTGGCACACGGCCCAAAGACATTGATGTGGCATCTCTGTGTGCTTCAGAAACCTCACAAGCAGCCTGCTGGATGTTTCAGGTGTGATGGTTTAATTACAAATAAGAGTAACAGGGTTGCCTGGGGATTATTGGTTGGTTTTTTTTTTTTTGTTTTTCCTAATTGGAGGAAACTTGGCAAGGAAACAGATATCAGAGGAATATGATTTGTTTCAATTAAAAAGAAAAGAAAAAAGGCAAATTTGCCTACATAGAACATGCCTCTTAGACCAACACATAAATATTAAATGCATAGAGGTACCACTAAATGAGAAGCAGTGCTTAATTGGCATTGCTATCGATACTGTGCCTGCAGATTTGAACCCCCCTTTCACAAACGACACTGTGATGCCTCCAGGATGAAAATCAGTATTTCAGAGGCAGCTAGAAGGTGATGGCATTTAGGAGCAGCAGGGCTCTGCCAGGACAGAAGGAACGGGGATTTCTGACCACAGTTGTGTCCCCAGCCCCATTTATTACTGCCCCATGCCCTGCTGGCACCAACTCCTGGGCACCTACATGTGGAGAAAGCACATCCCTTACATTTGCTCATTTTCTGCCCTTGTGCCACAAGCAGAAAAGAAAACAAACTCCAAAGACAGTGAAAGCAGAATGTTTCCTCCAGCCCAAAAGGTTAACTATCAGTTACTGTTTTTTAGCCAGCAGCCTGTGTTCTGTGTTAGGAAGACAGATCTAATAAATCTGGATGGTGTATATGCAGGGGAAGTTATTTTTCAGTTTGGGAAAGTGGTGCTGATACCTCTTCCCTCATGATTTTTTTTCAAAAGTAATTTCCAGTAATACATTAAACTGAAATTCAATTACAAAGCAAATATATCTCAGCTAATGTGAATATTGGCTGGGCTAGCAAGGAGAAAGAAAGGGAAGATAGAGTTACTGGACAGCAAAAAGATAGTCTGTTGTGAAAAAGATTATTTCTAGGTTTATTCCCTCACATTTGGAAGTGCAGGTGGCACTTCAGTGGACCGAGAAGCACTGGAAATTATTTCTAAATTCTTCAGCATAAACTCAGAACTAAGAGAACAACTTTGAGTGGATTTTTTATGGTCTTTAATGATAGAAATAAAAATTAAATTCCTTTTCATAACTTCATTAATATGTGGACCAATTCTTTGCTTTCATTGCACAACTAAGAAAAGGTATTTCACCTGTGATCTTCAGTTGTAAAAAGCAGAGAAGACTAAGTGTACATGAAACACAGCATGCTTGAAGAAACACACATATTGTTGTAATTTAGAGAAAAGGCAGTTTAACTAGCTGGTTTTGAAAACAAAAGACGTTTCTGAAAAAAATAAATCCCAATATATTGCTTTGGGGAAATGATAGACTGAAAATATGACCATTTACCAGAAGTGGGAAACTTAAACAGGATTTCTAGGTCCTCACAGAAGCTACAGTTTGCTTTTTTACATCCTCTTCTCCTCTGTGAGTGAGGAACTTCAGCAGAACAATTCTTCCAGAAAGCACCACAGTCCTGACTGCTCTCAAAGGCACCAACACGGAGTATGAGACCACTGAAGAAAATAACAGATATTTTCTAACAAGTTCCCAAGTTTCAATCCCTCAAATCCACATCACATGTAAACAACATGAAATTTTTAACTCTCCTGTCTTGTCCTAAACTCACACCCTACACAAATCAAAATAAGCAATGGCAGGAAAAATAAATTATCACACTCCATGCAGAAAAGAGCTTTGGGGTCACAGCTTCGCATGGCAGCTCCTTCTTATCACTGCCTCGTTTGTCTAGGAATGCAATAGGTGCAGTCCATGACAACTCCTTCATAAAACAGATATTTGGGCAGCCATTAGTGTAAAAGGTTATGGTAACACTTAATAGCTTCCTTAAAAATATTGGTTTGGGTTTTATCCCCTTCTGAAGCAATTCGTCTGTCATTATTCTGAGGCAATCACCAATATATACCTCCAGTTTCTGATTTATACATTTTCCAAAATCTGTTTTCTATAATGCCCAGCAGTTCAGCCAACACCCTCCTGTTCAGTATAAAGGATGCCTGAATGTAGAGCAAAGAGAAATATGGAATCTTCTCATGGAATCCACCCCACAGTAAAGACAAATACATTTACCTGTCATCTGGCATATACAGCTGAGGCTCAGCCAAATTCACTTTGTTCAAATTTAACTTGTGTTAAGCCAACAAAAATGAATTATTATCACAGAACAACTGACAGATGACTAAAAGGTGAAAATAAACGTGAGGTTAATTAAATCTTTTACTGGTAATAGGATGGATAATATGCTTTTCTTTTGGCCATGCTGTTCTTACCAGAGTAGGAGAAAGATTCAATATATTCTCTTTCCAAAGGAAGAAAGGAGGCCATAAATTTTGAGAGAGTTATGGAGCAGTTCTTAGAAACAGTTGGCAAATCACACCAGCATCTAAGTACCATGAGCTGGGAGAAAATCATCATGATTTCCTGACACAAAATTCCATTTCTGAAGGAAAAGTATTCTCTGAGAAGATGCTAAGTGTCCACTAGAAATTACTAAAAGTGTAGTATTTTACTGGGAATCTACTTGACTAGGATGTTTTGACAACCTAACTGCCTCAAAACACCTCACTGCAGTCAGATTAAACAAATATCAAATGCACTTTGTTACGGCAGCTCTCCAGGTACGTGCAGCAATCCTCCATCCCTCAGAGCAGCCTCCTGCTACCTAAAAGGGCTCCAGGAGAGCTGGGGAGGGACATTTTACAAGGGTGTGGGGTGACAGGACAAGGGGAAATGGCTTTAAACAGAAGGGAGGTAGGTTTAGGTCAGATATATGGAAAAAATTCTTTACTGTGAGGTGGGCAGGCCCTGGCACAGGGTGCCCAGAGCAGCTGGGGCTGCCCCATCCCTGGAAGTGCTCAAAGTGAGGTTGCACAGGGCTTGGAGCAACCTGGGATTGTGGAAGGTGTCCGTGCCCATGGCAGGGGAATGGATCTGGATGATCCTTGAGATCTTTGCCAACTCAAACCATTCTGTGATTCTATGAAATTAAGTCTAAGCATCTTCTGAAAAAGCACATAGGCACTTTTTAAAATGTTGCCCTTTATATCTTTAGTGAAAATCAACTTTTTCCTGTCAAACCTAAAAACCAGATGAAAATGGAAAGAGCCCTGTTAGGTAGCTAACACAGCCAGCACCACGGTGACTTGGACTGAAATTCCTGTTTTAATCTCCTCGGAGTAACATTCTTGAACTGTCTCTTTCTGTTGTTCTTCCCACTTCGAATTTAATAGCAGTTCCCCCTGAATGACAACCAAATGCTGTGTCCTGTAGAGCTGCTGTATCCACTCATGCAATTGCTAAGTCACCTACCACCGAGAGATCCAATTACCACACCTCCTCTTTCATGTTCCTAAGTCACTCCAATCTGCAGCTGCACTTCTGCTAAGCTTCTCTCTTGTTTCTTCCCCACTTTTCTTCTCTTTTCCCTGATGGTTATATTTATCTCTGACCTTCATGCTATTTGCTAGATTTATCTTTTATTGTTGAATTTCACTCCTCAGTTTCTTTTTTTGTGAGGTAGTGCTTGCTGAGTGATGCTGTGGAGTGCAGCAGCTTTCTTTTTTGCCTCTCAGTGCAGTTCTGCTCCTGCTTCTTTACTGGGAGGGCACCTGACTCCCCTTTCTGGTTTAATATCTGAATTTGTACTCTATTTGGCGTAAATATATTGATTTTCTGTTTACCACACTGTATGGTAAAGAAGAACCCAGTAAGATAAAGAACCATTCCCAAAGACCCATTTCAGAACCTTCTTGGAAATTTTTCTGAAACTTGTCTTACCCTCTGCCTTTCAATCTGTCAATACAAGCAATGTGCCTCAGATGATGTGTGTCAGGGATCTCGTGCTTTTCCATCCCTGGCACACAACTAAATCAGTCAGTAAAGACTATAAAAAGTTCTGGGGTTTAATTATGAGCTAAACTCAAATATCACTGAACTTGCTAAAACCCCAGGGGAAACCACATAATACAACCTGTCAAAACATCAGCCTGATCAAAAAAAAAACTACACCCAAAGTTAATTGGTGGGAAAGGGCAAATTCTCATGTATTCTGACTCCTTTTTTAATTGTTCTATTTTATAATTATATAGTGAATTTGTCTGATTTTTAAATGGTTAAGATTGCAAGCATGAAATGCAACTAGCTACAGATGCTCTGGGAAAGAAAAAGCAAGCTATAGCTGCTCCCAGACAATTTTTTCCCAACAATTATATGCTCAAAACGATGTAATTTCAGTCAAGACAGAATCTACTGATTGTACTTCTAGTGTCTTTTGTTAAAAAATAACAGCAGCCTTTCTCTACTCTATCCCTCCTCCCTGATTTTCTTGCATGAATCAGATTTTTGGCAAATGGGCTGCACTCTCCTTTTATCTGAAATTTCTCCCCATATGCTGAACAAGATTTAACCTTTTGTACCCATTTATTACATCACCAGGCCCACATCCACTGCTGTGCATGGGGAAAACAAGCAGCACAAGGCTGAGCAGAATGGTAATTACAGCCCTGGCTGCCACCCCAAGCCTTTCCACAAATGGGTGAGTGTGCACGCAGCCAGGAGAGCGCAGAGGAGCGTGGGTGTGGACAAACTGGGGCTCAGCAGAGCTGACCACGGAGCTCACCTTCCTGGGGACTGCGCTCTTCAGGGCAGTCACCCTGCTTGCTCTGGGGGCTCTTGGTGGGGATTTCCAAACTGCTGAGCCTGAGCCTCACGGAGGAGAGCAACCCGCCCTTTTTGTGAGTATGGCATGTCCCCATGTCCCCTTGTCCCCATGTCCCCTTGTCCCCACGTCCCCTTGTCCCCACGTCCCCTTGCATTCGCGATCCACTGAAGCTGCCGCTCTGTTATAATCAAAATACACAAACTCCTTTGCGTGAGATCAAGTCAGGGAGTGAACTGTCACACTGTGAATCTGAGCATAAATCAGCCAGAAATTCACTCAAAGAAGTCTTAAGGTTGGCAGCTGCTCCTGACTCCTGAAACCCCAGCAGACAACTCTGAGAAATTTGGCAGTAAAAAGTCACAGCACGTTTCAGTTCTTTGCATGACAGCCAAGAATGGGGGTATCACATTCACTCACTATAATTTGAACTGTACTGAGTCACCAGATTTGTGAATTTGTGTCTTTAATGAATTGGAAATATATAATACACTGTCTGTCCTACCAAACAAGTAATTTTTATAAAAGATTCCAGAAATTTACTGCCTTCACATAGAAAGGTGACTTAAAGGTTTGATACAAAGTCCACTCTCCCTGCCTGTGGCTCCAATCTTGCAAAAAGTGGTCATATCTGAATTCTTTGAGACCACTATGGTGAGAAACTGCTTAGAAAATGAGGGTTAACTTAATGCTTTGAGTACTTCTCAGTCCACACCAGTATATGAAAAAGGTGATTAGGCATCTAGCAAAGAATGGAGAATTCAAATATTCAACAAGCAAATCACTTTGGGAAAGAGCTGACTGTCTTAAACAGAATACTTGATCATTTAAAAAATCAAATCTAAGTCATATTAGTTTTATAATTTGCAAATTGAAGATGGTGAATTCTTGTGAATACATTCATTTCATGAAAGAGCTGTCAAAAAGTTAAAACTTCATTATGGAAAGCTTTGATTTTTCTAACACATGTATGTCTACTTTGAATACCAGTATCTGTAAAGAATCTTTAAAAATACTAAGGATTTTAGCCCCAGCCTTTCATTTTAACCTTAAATGTTAGCTGGAGTACGGGACTAGGAAGCTTTCCAAAGATTTAATTGACCACCCTTTCCCTATGACTGCCCACTGACAGTTACATTTTTCTATATTCTGATGTGAGGAAAAGCAATAGCCCATGAGCAAAAAAGACAGCTGTGAATAACCTAAACCACAACTGTCTTTCATTGTTCTTCCAGCAAGGGAGGAAGAAAATAGACATTAGGGAAAATTTCAATAATAGATTTTGACAAAATCTGAAACTGCATCTAACTATTCAAAAAAATGAAACAAAAACCACAAAGTAAAACAAACTAAAATAAGGTTAACCTGGCTAAGCAAAACAGTGAAATTTTCACATAGATATGTGTATGCATAGCACATGTATAAATAAATTCTTAAATTAATTTGAGGCCTTCTGCTGCTTCTACACACAGAAAACAACTGGGAATACTTTAATATAATTAGGGACAGAATTTAAAGATTCATTTCCTTATGATTGTATTAATTATACATTTAAAACAAGAAACAGAATTGATGCTGTTATTTAAGAATTATGCCTTTGAAGTTGTGTAAAACATGATTTTTCAAAGATAAGATAAAGGCACATTTGGGTTTCTGGGCTGCGAGTGCACTCGGCCAGGTCAAGTGGAGCTTCTCATCCCCCAACACCTCCACCAGGTGCTCCCAGCCTGGCAGCATGGGAGCCACTTGCAAAGTCCTTATTTCCCCTCAATTTCTCTTGCAAGCCTGGATTTTTTGACTTCTCAGATTATACATTTCATGAAAATTTGGTATGACATTCTGGTCCAGAGAAATCAACAGGAGGAATGGTATTGATCACAAGGCCAGGATTTTACTTCCTTATAGGAAAAGAATTAAAGATGCATTTTGCAGGGATTAATGACTCCTTCATCAAAATCAATACTTGAAGATGATTCCAGCAGTCTGTGAAGCTGCCACAAGTTATTTATCTGCTTATCTTTGCTCAATATGTTAATAGCTTCCTGGATTTCTGACAATACATCTTGGAAACGCTTATCTCCTTTCTTCTCTTATCAGTGACATACTAGGCTACCTTATCAGTGTCCACCAAATAATTTCTTTAGAAACTGTGAGAGGCAAGCAAAGGAAGGAAATGCCAAAAAATTGATGAAGTGTTTTTCCAGTGCAGCGCTTTAGCTCAGTTCTTGTCAAAAGTAGGATTCCTGTGTCTTAACTGGGATTATTTCTACATTTGTCAGAAAGAGAAGTGAAGGAAAAATGTTGGTTTAATTAGTTCACTACAGTTAGAACCTAGGAGAAAAACCCAATGGCTCTCAGCAATGTGCCCAACAGAGGAATTTACAGCAAGCAGTGACATCTATGCAATCTTCAATTTCAGTCAGTAATTTCCCATTACCCACTGACACTGCGCTGTGCAATCCCCAACAGTATTTAGACCTTGAGCTCATTTAGTCAGGTATGATATTTTTATAAATGTTATAGGACAACTGTATGGGCTACAGAAAAGTTAATTTCATCCTGCAATTTAAAAAAAAACAACAAAAAGTGACAAAAATCCTTCTATCCTTATAGCAGCTGACACAAGCAGGGCCTAATGAACCTGTTAATTTTCTAATATGCACTAATGAAAATGGTGATTAGTTGCAGGCCATCTGGGTCACTACATACTTGATTAATATCATATTTAGAATGAGAGCTCAGAAAACAAAGGGCTTTTACTTATGTCTAGTCTTCAGGAGCAAAATTTAAATCTGACCTTGGGACGTGGGTCCTTTTTTTGTTGTGTTTTTTTCTTTACCTAAAGTACTTGAGGCTCTTCATGGTCATTGGGAATGTCACAGAGAAGCCCAGTTCCAGTGGAAAGAGGAATCTTGTACACTAAACAAGAAAACAGAGGAGCATTTTACTCCTTGACTAAATCTGTTTCACACTTTCCTGTTGAAATGGAAGCATCTCAGCTGATCTCCCTGTAGTGGACACATTCCTTCACTTGCTTCGTTCAATAAACAGAATGTGAAGTTAATTGTTTTCATATTTTCCTGTCACTGAACTAAGATTAATAAAAGGCTCTGCAACTTTACACAGCTAAAAACCCCTTCTTCCAGTTAGGTGATCATAATTAGTACTTTGATTTTGCAATAGGGTGAAAATCTTTATTCTCTATCTTGCATACACTTGTAAATTATTTGTGTGGATAGTCCAATAGTCACACATTGTTTATTTTACCTTATTATATTGGAAGCTTATGGCATTAAACCAAACTTATTTAAAAGATCAATGAATTACTAAACTTTTAAAGGGAGATTAAATGGAAAAACAATGACATTCATCTTCATCTACTGAATGATCCAAGGGAATGAGACTTCATCTAGTTATTTTGGAGACAAAAATGAAAATAATTTTAATTAACAGCAGCCTTTCTCTTTCAAGAATGAGGGGAAAATAGGGACAATTTTGTGGAGAACTGAAAATATGAAAGCCAAGTGACACAACTGCAAAGGTGTTTGGTTCACATATTTTGAAATTTCATTGGATTGAAGGTAAATTCTGCTTTTCATTATTATTTACAGAGAGGTCTAGAAAAATCCGTAGTAGCTTCTTGAGAAAAGTGGCAATAGAGGAGAGAGAAAGCCCAAAGTACATGACATTTTTCAAGTTTCCCCTGCTGAAGTGAATTAACAAACACATTTTTCCCAGTGTTCCGCATGCTAATAAAATGCAGGAAGTCAGTACCTCCTTCTCTCTCAATGAAATTAAACCCATCTATAACTATCATTCTTCATCTGTAGAGTCAGAGCAGGAGCTCTGTTAATTCAAAATAGAGAACAAACTTCATGGAGAATGATGAGACATTAAGTTGAAATGTTTTGCATTTTTCAAGATGCAAGCTCTTGTTTTTACTTCTTTCCAATATGCTTTGCTCCCACATTATGTTTGTTCATTAATGCAGTTATCAAACATTGTGCAGGGAATGCACAAGGCAAGGACATGATCCAGTGATTTTGTATGGAAAACAGCAGGAAGACAGGTTTTAACTCTGATATATCTGCAACTGTTAAAAAAATGAACAAGCCTACCTGACTGAATTATTTACCTGGTTTTATGTGTCCAACAACAATTCTGCTGAGGTATTTCCAGACCAGTTCTGCAAAGTCCTTGATGTCTGCCAGCCTGGAAGGCCATAAAGGACCACGGAACCCTATTTCGATGTTTCAGGGCAGATGCGAGCTTAGGTCCTGTCCTGAGTAAGAACATGACATCCTTGTCTGTGCTCATCCTCAACCTTCACTGGAGTTATTTTGTTCCTCTGAAACTAGGCCACCTATTTATTTGCCTAAGATTGTGGCTGGGAACAGAAATACTTTCTCCCTAGACTGAGGCAAGGCCTGCCAGCTTCATCACCTCCATCAGCACCAACACAAGAGAGAAGAAAGCAACCAGACCTGGAACAACCATTGTCCTCCATTTGTCCATTGTCAAAAGTCTCTGAGGTTTGAAGGCTCCACATTTAACATTATTTCTGTATTTTTCTTAGTGCTAGGTTTAGTCTGAATGCTCCTATTTCTCATTTACATTTTTGCCTCTATTTTTTTGCCCTCAAGAGCTTCAAATTCCAGAGTTCAACATTAACTGCACACTGTGTAGTTAAAGACAAAAGTGTTTTCTTTTTCCAGTTTTAAGCTTATCTTCTTTTTTCCCAGTATGAACTTTCATTGTTTCTTGTCCTCTTGACCACCCAAGGCAAACAAGTTTGAAAAGAGAGGCACAGGCCTCTAATAAACAGTATTTATGATACTGAATCAGAATGACTCATCTAGTTCACAAAGATATTTTCATAATTAATTATCCACATAGGTATTCACAGACATGATATTCTGAAAAGCCCAGTTTCACTTCACTGAATTCATCAAACTGAAATGTGTGTTTCTATGAAACACTTTGAAGCTTAAAGTCTAACATAGAACTATAAGTAGGCAACATCTAAACCTTTTTTCTTTAAAGGAAAAAAAGAATTCCATATATATTAAATTGATTCCTGTTATTAATTTAAAAAAATAAAAAATCACAGTAGAAACAAGTTAATGCCTACCTTCTAGTTGAAGCCACCATACTCTTATTAGAAAAAATGAGGTCTGGGACCTAAACAAAATATTCTTTTTACTTCAAATAAAATACAAGAAGCATAGATGTAGACACACTCTTAGTAACACTGCTAAAACTAAAGATTGTTAATGGTATTCCAGCCCTCTAAAAAAAATTGAGACTCAAGTGTGAAATAATCACATAAAAAGAAAACAGCCTTCCATCTGTCTGTGTGGTTGAGTAGAAAGACGAAAAAAATGGATCAATTAAGAGGAATAAAGAAAAACATCTACCAACATTACTGAGGCACTGGCACTACTATCAAGATGATAATCCAATATTACCTTCTGAGTGTCTTCAAAGAGGATGCTCTTGTCCACAGATATTTTAAAATAACTAAGTGCACTATCAAACCACAAAAGCATTTAGAGAAGAATGCTGAATAAGCCATTTGGGATTCTATGGCAGTCACAGGGCATTTTAAATTACTCTCATAACATCTTTCCTCCACAACGTTATGTAATGTACCTTAATAGAGTGAAGATTTGCATACCTAGTAAATTCTGATGAGCTGAGCACCACTGAAACATTTTTTTACATAGTACCAGCATAACATTGTCTTTAATAGGAGCTACGACTCTGCATGCAGCTTCATCTGCTGATGAACATGTATTGCCATGGAAATTTTTATTAAAAATGCACTGTAACAATTGGTGAGGCAGGAGATGACAAGTCACAAGTTTTGTAAGCTACATCCAAGGATATGAAACTTCTTCCTGCATCAGAATGTATTAAGATATTATAAAAACATCAAGAAGAAACTCTGATGAGATCACTTGCAAACTATATTAACTGAAAAAAGACACAATTTCACTGAGAGCAAGTCTCCAAAGGTACCCAGTGTGATAGAAACTGTAATTCTGTGAATTCTGAGATAACAAGAATGAAGCAGAAAACTGAGGAAAGAAAGTTAAAAAAACCCAAAACTATAAGACAGGAAAAAAACCAAAACAAACTCCCACTCCCCCGGCCCCCACCCCTATATTATAGTTTCTAATGCCCTTGGGTGCTCACCAGTGCGGGGCACAGAGAGCTCCTTCAGGTCAAGTGAAAGAGCAAGTTGTTGCTGTTGACCTCAGCTCTTCAATAGTTGTGTTCACTGCTGCCCAGCCAAACTTTACAGCCAAAAAAAAATATCACAGTAATTGTGTTTGAAAGCTAATAAAATACAGATATGTCTTTACTTTTTAGTTCGTAAGAATTTTTTGAGAAAGAACTGGGCAATCTCTGTTAGAAAAATATATATTTTTCTTATAAAACTGATCATGTATCTATCACAGAATACTGGAATAATTCAAGCTGAAATGTATCTCTGGAGATCACCTAGCCAACCCCTCCAGCTTTACGCCAGATTCAGATGATATAGTTTAGGACTTTCTTCCATGTGTGTTAAGGAATACTCTGGAATATTTTAATCCTGAATGACACAGGGAAAAACATTTCTGTGTATGTGTCAGACAGAGTCAGCTACGGACACTGTTAGAGCCTATGGAGTTATCCAAAATTCAGCAAACTCATAAAAGTATAATTTTAATCTGTTCCTCACCATTGTTCTCCTGAAGCAAATCTCAGAGCAGAAACCTTAAGAAATGATGTTCTCACTTACATTTCTGACTGAGCTGTAGGACAAAAATATTTCCCTTGGACTTTTGCACAAAGCCCAGTTGGAGGTTCCACTGCCAGTAACTTATGCAATTAATTGCAATCATTATGGAATCAATGCCAGTGCTGTGCCTTGGAGAGATGTGCACAGACAAACAAACTAAAGACTGGTTTGTAAAAGAAATACTGAGATTAGCAAGGAGGAAATAAGAAATGCTGGTTCCTCGAGCACTTTTGCAGGAAACCAAATCATCTCAAGCAGGGCTATTTTCATCTTCTCTCTGCCCAGAGTGCCTCTTCTCTACTCACACTGCTCTGTTCCAAACAGCTCCATGGCTGATGAAAGGACTAATGCACGTATTTTCAACAGCTCTTCATCATATCTGTGCATATTTATTTATGTCTGCCACCATCCTAATGAAGTGTCATGGAAAACTCCAGCAATAAGCAATAATCTCAGGCAAGAAAGTAAAGTGCTCATGTTATAGCTTTCAGGTGGCACTTTCCATACTGCTTATTAATCTGTCAAAAGCCTGAAGTTGTTTAGTGAATTAAAATAATTTCTCATTCATGACAGTAATTATGTCAAAAGAAATATTTATGTTTGAATTCTTGATTGATTTTGTGCTAAGAGCACCACCTATTAATATATTTCTTCTGAAAAATTACACCACCATCACCACCAGCAATGAAAATGACCTTGTGGGGAAAAAAGTGAAACTCAAGTACCTTCTCCCCTCTATATATAACATACATTATCACAACAGAAGTTAAATATAATTTCCTTAATGGAAAAAGGATGTCCTTAATTGCTTTATATAAAAATCAATTTAAATAGCAGAGGATGGAAAATGTCAAGCCCTTAAAATCTTACTAATTACATTACCAAATATGATTTACCATTTACAGTTCTGTTATTGACAGATTTAGAAGGCAGAGATAATTTTGTGTGTCCAGGAGGAACACTAGTAATATGTGTCACAAAACATATAAATGGTATATAATAGAATTATATTTTAAGAGATACCACAGTACAATGTCTGAACTAAGGCATTTGTCAATGCTCCATAAAACTTTTCCCACTTAAAAGACACTTTGGAGCTGGATAAAGCACCAGATCCATGCAGTGAGCTACTCATGGATTTTGAAGACCAGATCAGAGTATAAAATTATCCAGTTTTGCTATGCAGTTTTGTGGGTTATACTATATACACACATATTTGGAAAATCAAACGCACATCACTATTCATGCTGACAGATTGATAGAAGACATGGAATTTTGAAATCCTACTATAGAAACACTGAGCAGCTCTGGCAGCACTGCTTTATTTCACTATCATTTTAATAGTCTCCAGATTTAAATAAATGAATGTTTTACATTTGACTGTAAATACCATGGTAAGTTATATATCCTCAGTGAATTCTGTGCGAGTTCTCTTTCAAAAGGAAAATACATCATTGTGCCTATTTATATTAAAATGGCTTCTTGTTTTCCTGTAGCTTTTCTAACAGCTTCTTATAATAGTCATTCTCCCTAAAACACAGGAACATGAAATCACTTTACAACACAGCAATCAGCAACATTAAACTCACAGACCAAATGTCCTGCTTTGATCAGCAAAGGTAAAAAAATGAAACATGGGATAAAGCTTGAATTCAGACAAATTTAGATCAAACTATCTGTGAGGTTAAATTCAGTCAGACCGTCTTGATTTCCTGATAAGAGCTGAAATAGGTCTTCAAAGTTGGCCTTTTGCTATGTAAAAAGATCTATGTGGCATTACAAACTCAAATAATGAGTATTTTGGAACAGGCATGGCCAAAATAGAACTTAACACCGAAGAATGAGTCTTCTCTATTGTATAGTTCTTCTCTGGCTGCTGAGAGTTCCTTCCATAATTAACCCTCCAGAAACATCCCCCAAAAACAACCCCACACATCCTCCCCATTCATCCTCTGCTTGAAAAGCTCAGGCTATGAGCTGAAAAAATGCAGTGCACAGAGCAAAGGTATTGAGCCTGTTTCCCATCAGAGAGCAGCTCTACAAGGAAATTCAAAGAAATTTAGAGTGCAGTACATCTGAGAGAATAAAAGTATGTTATACACAGCCCAGCAGGAATCCTCCTCTGCCCTCGGTCAGAGCTACAAGAGAGCTCATTCACCTGAACTGGTTGTTGACATAACAATTGACTCTCAAACTTCCCATTAAAATAGATATTGAGCATGCATCCTAAGAGGTTGGGATTTTTTTTCATACTCACCCTTTTGCCTTCCACTCCAACTGGATTTTGCCTCTTCTGAAGCATGCTGAGGATGTGTGCTTACCATCACATGTGACTGCAGAACTCTTCCTCCCTAAACTCAGTTCATGTCTGCCCACTTTTGCTCTCAATTCCCACAAGTCTGAAGCTAAAGCAAGACCAGTGTTACCACTGCCCTCCTTTGAAATCTTTTTCAGAACCAGGGAGAAAATACTATATCTCAGTCAAAGATGGAAGAAGAAAAGCAACATCAACTTTCAATTAGAAAATCCTGGTGAGAGTGAACTTTTCTCCTGCCTAAGCCCTGCTGACTAAAAGAGTTTTTTCTGACTTATAGTGGGGGAGAGGAGGTTGACAATATATTTCATGAGAATGACGAAGCAAGGAGGCTGAAATCAGTTGTAAATCTTTTCTGGAACAAGAGTGAGAGCAGGCCCAGGGTACTAAGGCTGAAACATTATTCTTTTAACTTGATTGGTTTTGTTCTTTAAAAGCTTTTGGGTGAGGGTTGTTGTACTCTTGCTTTACGAGATACTCCTCTATAACACAGACATGTCATTACATTTTTTGTTCCCTACAGCCATTTTACACAGTGATTCAGTTCCAACACAAAAATACTTCCCTTCCTCCCAATTGATTTTGTTCTTTACAGCTGTTGATGCAAAAGACTGCCCACCCAGTGATCCCTTGAAAGTTCCAAGGCACTTCATAACACTGTCACTCATCCTTTCACACCCTGCTGTTAGAAAAACTCCTGTTCCTCCTGCCACTAACTGGTTTCCACTTGGCTTCCTGCCACAATGGTTTTTCCTCAAGTCATTCTTGTTCAATTCAGTTCCACCGCTGGTGAATTTAATGTGTAAAGACCCCTTACCTTAACCAAAGCACACTCTCATGTTTTCACCTTCGCATAACATCTCCAATCAGACCTTTTCTTTCATATGGATTGGAACTAAATATGTCAGAGAAAGGTACCAGAACCACAGCACAGAAAAACACTGGAAACTCATCCGTTCTCAGAAAGTTCTCTTCCCTGCCACATACAGACTGACTAAACACAGAAGCATGAGGCTTTAGTGTGAACATTGGTTATTTTTTTACCTAATTTACTTTAAACACCGATGAATTGCTCTCAGATGAGATCCAGTTTTGCTCTGATTCAGCTCCTGTCTGTGAATTTCTAGAGGAGCATGAAGATATTCACTGAACACAGAGCTGACAAGAAATGTACCTTCTTAAGATAATATATTTGCCTGTATCTCCATTTTATAATTTTCAGCCTTCCTTATTAGCCATTATTTTGGTTGAAACATAGTCAAGAAATTTCCCCTTTGAAATTAATAAGGTTGAATGAAAAAGCAGCAGAAGGGTAGAAAATCATGGCCTTTTACTCCTATACTTACATGAAAAATGTCACACTATGCCTTGAAATGTCAGACTTATTGCCTAAGATAACTCTTCCAAGAAGAATGCTCTAACAACTACATCTGTTTTCCAGGGTATTCTTTTCCTGGTTTGTTAGAAATGAAAATGAGATTTCATGTGAGCATATAAAATAAACTTCTAAACCTTTCTATATAAAAATTAAGGTTTGCTTACAATTGCAAAATGGCAAAGTTAAATTATCAAAACATTGGACTGTGTGGAGCTTACACAAACTTGTGGTCTATTATCATTATTGCCGGACAATAACATTTGAAGATAAATAAAATTATAGATAGAAACATACAGCAAAATGTTACCAAAAAATATTTACAAAATCAGAGTAAATTAAGATCTGACAAACTACATAACATGAAAACAGCAGAGCTAACATTTATGAAGAACATCTATCAGCTTGGAGAATGAGAACCAAGGCTTTACTGACGTTTTTCAAGCAAAGAAACACATCACACTGAAGAATGTCACTTGTCAAGGAAGACCAGAAGCAGTTAAAATCCAAGCAATTCCTACTAAATAATATTTTGAATTACTTTGATGGCAATAGATGGGTGGTTAGATTGCAAAATGAGCTTTAAAATCCTAAAATAAACTGTTCCTGTTTTTGCCTTTTAAATATTTCTTTTCATTTAAGGAGGAATAGACTTGAAAAATATTCAAGTACAGACTCACAGACACTAAAAATTTACTGGCACGTCTAACACAAGTACCAAAGTGCATTGGATGAAGACAGTGTGGAGCTTTGAGTAACAGGCAACTATTTTCTTACAGACTCTTACATTGTGAAATTTTCTGAATATTTTGGATACAACCTTGGCTGCAGTGACCATGAAACTGTTTAAACATCGTTGTTGGTGCCATGGGCAGTGGGATGGAGGGCACCCTCAGCAGGTCTGCCAATCCCAGCGAGCTGTGTCACACTCTGGAGGGAAGGGAAGCCACCACAGGGACCCGGGCAGGTTTGGGAGGCGGCGCCGCTCCGCTACCGAGCATTGCCTTTCAGTACAGCTCTTATTTCCTCGCTGTTTCGCTGTAGTAAGTTCAGTTGAAGCAGAATGCACATTAAACCCATCTCCTTAGCAAGCTCCTGTGCAGCAGAAGTTTTTGCAGGCTCTGCTGATATGGACAGCAACATTTTTAGTTAATCTCACACTAGCTTTACCAATTTTCTGTGGAGAAATCCAAAGCACAGAAAACTGAAAGCATATTGTTTGTGAAAGCCTCCATATGCTGAGAGTAACTTATTTCTTAGAGCAAGTGGCAAAACAGTTGGACCATTTTTCTTAAAGACGTGACAGCCAAATGCTGAGACTGAACAAAGACAGCAATTTAAAAAATGACATAGAGAGTGGGGATGGATATGGTCTGTCATTAAAAACCAGATTCCAACTGAGACTGTCAGGTGACAGATCAGGTTCTCTGTACTTTAAATTATTTTGGAAAAGTGGAGGCCAGTTAATGCTCTTTCCATATTAGTGGTGCAATTACAGCTGCAGCATTGTAGCTAAGTGTTAAAATTAAAACATGCTTATTTCTCTTTATTGCAATTGGACCTTGCCTTCACTACTTGGACACCTGTAGAACCAGGAAAACATCTTCTTTTTCTTATTCATCCTTCTCCTCCTGCACCTTTCCACCCCATGGTTTCAAACTCTGTATTTGTGCTTTATAATAGAAAATCACAATCTCCATTGACATTAGCAGGCAGAATCTGTTAGTATCTCCCATGATGATAATAATGTGTGATTGCAGTCATTGTTCTGACTTCTTGTATCACGAGACAAAGGTTCAGAGGGTTAGTGGCCCTAAAGAAAAATGTTCTCGTCAGCTCTGACTCATTCATGTTTCCTTTCCAAGTTAATTGCAGTCTTCTTGTTGGTCAGAATTAAAATTTATACAAAGCTATTAGACATTGTAATAATGAAGAAATTAAAAAGCTTTTACCTTGAAATAGTAAAATGCAAGAAGTCAGGATAGGTTCTCAAAACTGAAAGCCACAGCTCATGGGATTACTGACCAATGATATGTCTTGATGCCTTATCTCTAATTCAAAAATTAGAGTTGCATTATTAGTTGCAAAATAAATGCAACATAAACATTAACTGACCATATTTACTACCATGGAAATGGCTGTTCTTGTCTTTAAATAGCTTTGCAAACACTAATCAGTCTTCAAAACAGCTGGGCAGACAGGAAACCCCTGCATCTCTGAGGATCTGAGCCAAAGCAATGAAATAACTGAAAAAGGTGATTGCACTCCTAATAGCAACTGTGGAATTACTTTGCTCTGAAACACAGTAAAATGAGCTGCATTACACCACAAATGCACACAACAGGTCATGCAAGTCTTCATAACTTACATCTTAAACACATACATCAATATTTGAAAGAAATTCCATGTACTAGAATAAAAATGGATTTGTATTTTGATTTGTGGTGTAATTTAACTTCTAAAGTGCTCCTTAACTTTGATATCCAACACAAATGTTCAATTATTTGCCTTAAACTAACTACATTTTTGGGAATGCATTGTATTGTAACACTGCAATAATTTGGCTTTCTCAGCATTAAAAAATGGTGCTTGGTTCATCCAGGCTGGACTGGATGAACTCAAAGGTCTTTTTCAACCTAAACCTTTTCAAGTCTATGAGTCTGTGAACAGTATAGAAACAGCATGGAAATATATACACTTCGGAGCACAACTGTGCTATGAGAGTAAAATTTTAGTTCATTTTTGTGTCTAGCACAACGTCAGCTCAGGGAAACTCAAAAGATGCATGAATAAAGAGGTCCTTAATTTCAGATGATGTCTCAGCTGACAAACTTAAATTTTACGGACATCTGCAGCTGGAGGTCGTACCTGGGCTACCTCAGTTTGTCGTTTCTGAATGATCTCGCCTCCACTCATCTGTCTCATCTCTTGCTTTGAAATTATAATTTCGTCTTCTAAGACTTCCCATGGCAATGCTTTCCATATGAAAGTTAAGTGTTGTGTGAAGAAGCATCTCCTGTCTGAAAACTTTAGAGGCAGCCAATTAACTTAGTGCGTGTGACAACTCTGCTCCCCGCTCGCGCTCCTCACAGCGCCCATTGAAGTCTGCTGCATCTCCCTGCTGCATCTTTCATGCAGCTCTGGCTCGAAGCACAGGCAGAGATAACACTTCACAGGAGCACAGAAGACACGATTTTAAGTCCTAGATCATTCATAATATAATTCCAGTAACGTTTACCATTGCCTTGGGAGTCTTTGCAGCCTTTCCCGGCAGAGCAGACTGCATTAGTTGCTCAAAGAAGAGGAAGCTGATTTGCATAATGCCATGTATTAATATGAAAGGTTTTGCAGTTCATTGGAAATTTACTATTATCGTAAAAGCTGTTTGGGTGTTTTGGTTTTGTGCTTTGGCCGTCAATGTTTCCTCCCTGTGCATGTCACTGAGATCTACTTCTCATCCAGCCCATCCTGTTTCTCCCAAACAGAACCCTAGAACATTTTTGTAGACAATTTTGTGAAACTTTCATTTCCTAACACACACACACACACACACACACAAATACACAATCCTGAAGCTTTTTAACTCATTATTCATATTTATGCAGCAGTGATGAGAATGAACAAACTAACAAAAAACCTATTTTGCTTCTGTCAGTGGAAAAAAAAAAGTTTTTAGTTCCTTTCTCATTTGATCTCACCCTTACTTTTATAGACCCTTGTGACATTCTAGTTTAAGAACACTAATTTTGAAGTCAGACCATGCAGGAGATTCAGTGCTTTAGTTTTGGAAGAAGGGTCAGGAAAGCATGACAAGATTTAATGAAGTCATTTCCAGTTCCTAGAAAACCACAACTCTGTGTACAGGAAGTTGGCATTATGGAAATAAATAAAAAACCCCTCCCTTTCCAAATGAGAATTAAAATTTGTTGACAGGGAGAACAGCACAACATTTCAAATGTCAAAAAAAAGGAAGGAAATGAGAGTAAAATTCACTCAGACCAATCGGTGTAGGATCACAGGTTAAAAAGTTATCCAGAGTAATTTTACCAGGAAAAAGATATTTCTATGAATAATATTGACTGTGAACTTTGCAGTGCCGTGGATGTCTGGGAGAAAACACACCATGGCTTAGTAGTTCTCTTAGTATTTTTTTCTTCTTTTCTGCTTTCACCAAAGGTGTGAAACAAATTTACTTTAAATAATTATTTTGATCTGATAGCATTATATAAAGAGGTACATTGATAACTCCTGAGGAAGCTCATGCTAAGAATTAATTTCTTTTCCTTTCTTAGCTTCATAGGAGCTAAGAATACGATCGTAAAGTGAAAGCAGTTCCTGTTTCCTGACTAACTGATGTTAATAAACTGATGTTTCTCATCATTCTTCTCAGGTCAGATATCATATTTAGAGTTGTTCAAGAAATTAATTCTTACACTAGAGAGATTTTACCTGCAAACCAGCTCATTTTTTTTGTGAATATGATCAGGCTCATAAAAATATGCTTGTCAGAGACACAACAGCCTGCAAAGCATTGCTTTGAAGACGTATTTTTACTGACACTGTGACTAACCGGTGGCAGTGTTTTCACTTTCAGTTATCAGTGGTCTGGTAATGAACTTCTAATCTTTTTAATTAAATGTTTGGAAGCCAGTTACATTTACAACTGGCTTAATTAAATTCACATTTTCACGTTCACATCAAGTTTGGTTTTAAAATGAAGACTCTGCTCTAGACACAGGTGTGTGGCGCCTCAAGAACACTTCATTTGTAATGTTCTGTTGCAGACAGAAAAGCTCAAAAAAAGTGTGTAGGCCAGGTCCAGCAAAATTTTGAGTCAGCAATAGGTTAGAAGTCTCCCAAGTGCATACACAGTAATTAATCCATTTGATAGTTTGATATGAAAAATGCTGATAGTATGCCAGCACCTTTGGTATATGACATTAACAAAACATTTTTACGTGAAATGCCATGCTGGCATCGGTGCCCCCACACTCCTAATTTTTTTTTTACATACACAATAAATATGTATTAATAAATAAATATCTATTTTATGTGGAAATAAAATAAATAAAATTTGTTCCTCAGATGAAAAAATATCCTGACAATACAAATAATTCTTCCTTTATCTGGTACCTCATGTGAGGCTTGATTTACTGGCACAGTGCTTTTTCCAGTGGGCAGTCTGGATAGTGGCCAGTCACACCAAGAACTTTTAATAAAATCTCTCATCTTTGGGCCCACTTAATATCATTATACTGTTGCTATGTGTCCATGTGTACCAGACAGGCAAAATACATCCATTAATTTACTTTTTTTAAGCATTAGAGCACCCTTAACTCATTGAAGTGGACTTTGTTGAAGAATCTGTAAGGATAGTTATGCAGTGTATTCCTTGGCCACGCTACAAAAACTCGTTAAATTACAATTCTGGTCCCTAATGGCTTGCTTCTTATCAGAGTCATGCCAGGAATTTGAGTGTGTTCAAAAGTCTCTTTGTATCTCTATTTACACTGCTTCTCAAGGCCCTAATTTATATATTTTGTTTTGCCTTTTTTAATAAATGTTGTGTTCAGAAATGCTGGGGTAGATGAATAACCAGATTTCACCCAGATGCTTGTTCCCAATCATGCAATTCAGAGTGCAGTATGTGAGAGACACATGCACTCAGAAGCAGAACTGACTGCAAGTGTTTTCCTAAAGCAGGCCCTTAAAATCTGCTCCAGAAATCTGCACAGTCCTCCCAAAACCAACATTATTCCAATTTCATTTTCAGTCCCTCATATAACCTTTTTTAAAAAACTTTCTATCTTACTGCTGACCCTCATGGATCAGTTATAGAACACAGACAACTATTTTTATCCAGAAAAGATACACTGTCAGAATTTTATAAAAATACTTATAAGGACATCTTGCAATCAACTGAAACATAGCAACTCAGCCTGCAAATCTCGATTTATGAGTACAGTTTTGCTAAGGTAGCTGTTTTTACTGGTTAATCAGCCTTGTGACCCAACTCATAGCACTGCTCTTTATGTAGAAGCATGAACACAGATATTAACAAGAGGCAACGCAGGAAGTGATTATATATATCTATAATATATATATATGTATACACATATCCATATATATATACACACAGAGACATTTTTAAAGTGCAAATTAAAGCAAACCAATTTTTCTCCTCAGAATTCAATTCTTAATACACAGAAATTTATGGCAAGTGATACACAGTAATGAAGAAACTTATTAGCTTTGATATGCTAGTTATGCAGCAATTTTAGATCTTATCTGAAGGATTACTTTGCGTGTAACCATAAAATGTTAATTCTGAGTTTAAAAACCATTCTCAGATTTATAATCTATCTGCAAATATGCTGTGCTTTTCAGTTTAGAGAAGTTTCTCATTGCATGAGTTGGAGCATGTTTCCTCAGTAAGGATACTAATTAATGCACAATTATTGCTGAGAGTAAGATTCCAAACTTCATAAAAACAAAGCTAACTTCAAAGGAGATTTCTGGGTGTTCTACAGAGCTGTGCCTTGTCTCTGGAATAGGAACTTGCATTGCTGAAAGATTTCAGGTGTTGAAATCAGGAAGTTGAAAGCAGAGTCATAAAGCTGTATGTACTTTCCTCCAAAGAACTTGTAGATATCTTGAAGATTTTTGTCCTTTTACACACTATAACACAGGTCAATTTACTTGCCCCAATTTCAATTTTTAAAAATTTTCAAACAGCTACTTTTGGTGATGAAATCACTCTCATATCCAAAGTCTCATAATACTGCTCTTTTCCACTTGATGCTATAAGTGATCGATAGGGTTTTTATCCTCTTAAAGCCAGGATGTTGTCATCAGAGAAAGATGCAGCTCAAGAAAAAACATCCAAATCCAATACAGTGACTCAAAGGAACAAATTTAAGCAAGTGAATACGTGTTCACAAGATTAAGTCCTACTCATTTTTACACTACGGGCCAAAAATTCATTAGAAATTTGGTATTGACACAACGAACTGTATATTTGTATGTTTAAATCTATTTTTTTCCCCTATGCAAATAATTTTATTCCACATTTGTACCCCTGGAAATGATGCTTATTTCTGTAAACATCTTGAAGCACAGCTGCACATTGTCATTCAGGAAAAGTCTGGAGGAGAATTGTAAATGTTAATCTTATTATAAAGTCTTTCAGCCAAAAAGCATTTTGTACTAGGCCTATAAAACTTTTCTAAAATTCAATATGCTGTTATGCTATTTCCTGTAGAATCATCTTCATTTCCCCCCAGATTTCAGAGAGCTCTCTCTGAACAGAAATCCCCGAAGTTGTCCCCAGTTAAGTGACTTTGTGCACCAATGGATCCACCCACAGAGAAGCAGCTGCATAAGCAAATAATTCCAACCTTTGTAACAAACACAGCTGAAGTAGCTTTGTCTTGTCTGAAGCACAGCAAGGTCTGAGAAGGTATTTGCCATTCATTGCTCCTTTCTACCAGTCCTTAACCTAACTTCTGGCCCTGTTGCATGGAATTTTCAATCTAATTTTCCTTCTCCATCAGAGTATTGATGGGAAGTGGAGTGACCCAGCTGAACAGAACTAGCTGCAGTCTGAGTGAAGAGCAAGTGTGTCTTGCTGAATGAAGAGAGCTGAGAGTTCCCACTGAGGGAGCAACTCAGCCTCTGGAATTCACCCTGGAGCTGGCCCTGAAAGCCAGATGGAAGAACAAATTTGCTGTTTGCATCAGAGAGATTTCTGCCCTCCAGAACAGACCGACAGCCCCAGCAGCCTCAATGCCCCTTCTCGTGGAAGCTGCTCCTCACCAGTGACTCAAGCTGAGTGTCAGGAACATGAAGAAAGAAAAAAAGCAGCAGGAATAAAATCCTGTCCCCCTTGGAAATGACTGGTTGCAATCTCAGTGACTTCCATGAGGCTCTGGGCTTGCTTTACTTCCGTTTTCATGATTAGCATAACAAAACCAACATTGAAAACCTGCAATAAAAAACATAACTCGATATCACACATTTTTCACATTTCAGGAAGACAATCTATCCCGCCTGTCTCTGGCAGCTGTGGAAAAGAGTGCCTGAACAGGCTCCAAGCAAAAGACACCTTTATCAAGGGTATTTAGGCAGGATTCTGCAATCCTAATTTGCTGGCCATTTACTTGACTGGTTTTATCTATGACTCAATGACCTGGCCCTTAGGAATTAGGTTTTGCAAGTCTTTCTCACTCTTCAAGTCCCTTTGCTTTTCTTGAAAGAGCAGCTGAGATTCTCCTCCAATAGCTTATTCTTAAAAATTGGTACTTAAAAATACCAGCAGCTTTTAAGGGGCTCAAAATAGCTCCAAGTGCACTCACCTGCTTTGGGTACTGTCAATTTGTAGTTTGGTGAGGATCTGAAAGATACTTATTATTGCAGTAATGTGGCTCTTGGCAGCATGGGCTTCTTTGCTTAGTAAAAAGGACCAAGTCAAGAAATCAATGCATGATTCATACCAGTAGCAATCTATTTAAAATAATGATAGTGAACAGCTATCAGAAAACATGGTTATATGATGTGAAAGACTAGAGGTGATATGTCATCACATACACAAAATTTTTTACTTGTTAATGACCGTTGCTTGGATAAAGAACAGTCAGAAGTCAGTGTGCAGCTGTTTTGTTACCAAATCATGCAAACCTGCCAGTGAAACTTCTAAAAACTGAGTTCATGTATTTCAAATTTGCTTAGCATGTGCCTATTTTTGCTTCCCTACAAAACGATTTTGTTTAAATTCAGGCACCTTCCCGTAAGACTGGAAATTTTGTAGTCACTTATGATTACATACTGAGCCTGCATATTTTTGTAGCAATCCAGAGATGCAAGCATAAACGTTTTTTGACTCCTGCACAGAAAATGTGATGCTTTGTAGTAATGAAAAATGAACAGTAAAAGATTGCATTGGCAGCCCTTCCAATGGAAATAACTGGCGTGATGGCGTAGCCCACCTGGTATCTGGCCCTAACAGACTGGGGAAGGAGAGCGAAAAAAAGGACAGAGGCAAAGAGCACCGAGAGGAAACCAGGCAGACACAGCCATTACACCACCACAACCACGCCATATTAAAAGGAAAGGTAACTAATACTTCAGAAGTGTCACAAAGGCCGATGCTCCAGCAGCATCTCTGCAGAGCCAGCACAATATAGCATCACACAAGCATATATATGCACCTTTTAAATGTGTCACTTCTGCTCTAACTCAATTTTAAAAGCCTTGCAGGCATGAAGATGCTCTAAAACATATTGTGCTAGGTTAGGGGAGAGCAGTTGACCAGTAACTTGTCCTTATTTGTTTCACAGGACTCAGCATAGGCAAGACAGAATGTGTACAGTTGCAAACTACTTAAATATTCCCCACAGATCTATTTTAAGCACTCATATTTCAATCAATGGTTCAGAAGGAAGCTGCAGTATAAACACATTCCATTCAACCAGATTTGCATATTGATGTCAGTAGTTTGAATCAAACCAATTAGACCATGTAGTTATCTATGGAAAACATATGGCAGACTGATAAAAACCCAGTTCTATGTTTAAAATCTACAGTATTCCATTAGCATAGCAAAAAAGCAGCTGAAGGAAGATGCTATTCTTCATGGACTAGACAAACTGATACAAGGAGAACTTCTTGGGCTGGATCCTCAGCTGGTAAAAAAGTCACTCTGAATACAGTGGTGAATTGCAATTGAAGTAGTCAGTCTGAAAGCAAACACATGCCCATGTAGACCCTGAATCAAGCACTGATTTATCTTTGTTCTCAGCTCCTTATCTGTGAATTGGCGCTATCCCATTTTCTCAACCATTCTTATTTCAATTAGAGCAAAAGTTCTTCAGAAAGGGCACTATCTCTTACTTTGCTTTAAAAAAAAACCCCAAAATTGTAAAAAGCCCATCTATGCTGAGCTACTGCCCTAACATGAATAATGGCAACGGCACCTCAACCTTTTTATCTCTAAGTTTTCCCTTTCATGATGGTCTAAAAGCTTTTCTTAGCTCATGTTTATCTTCAGCAATAAATCATGTTTTCTTTGCATCTCTGCCTCATTGGGGTGCAAATAACAGAACAAGACAAATTAAACTGTAAAACAGTGGCTGAGGAAAGAAATAAAGAAGGACAGATAAATGAATTCATGTGGGAAAGACAACACTGATTCTAAACATCATCTTTTACTGTTGCTGCTTCTCATATTAAAAAGGAAAAAAAAAATAAACTCCTTTGAACAGGCAGTGATTTAGCTATAAAAATATCTGGCCTGCACAACATGACTAATCATCTCATCAGCACCATGCTCAGACCTATATGTTCTCCCGGCAATAACTATATGCTAAGCATTTAAGCACTTCTTAATAATGTGTCCATGGCTCCTAGACTGCTCTTTTACTGAATGAAGCACCCACATGATTTGTTAGGTGACATCATTTACAAACAATGGCATTGCTGTCTAGAATGAATATCAATTTAGGAAAAAAAAAATGAATACACTATAATCTATTTGAAATTCAGGCTTAGCACTGTATAAAGTAACAATATATGCTAATTTCTCCCCCCTCCTACACATTCTTCAGCAAGTAAGTCACATTCTCCAGCAAGCAAGCCAGTTCACTACAGATAATTTATTCCACAACTACTGAATCATGAAATGCCAGGAGACATGATCAGGATCAGGACAACATAGTAATTTTTTTTATTATTATTTTCAGACACTGCCCATACATATACACGTATCAAAAAAGAAAGATCCTGGTATCAAAATAATCCACATCTAGATGGTAGTCAGAGTTCAAGGAGAAAACAAAATGTTGTCTTTTTCTCATTGGTATTCATATAGCAAATGCTGAAGCAAGAAAACTGCTAAATGTCCTGTCTGTGAACCCTGAAATAGCTTCAGTCCCTCGTGAAGATTTTACTAAGTTTATATGAATTACAAATGCAAAGTTAGTAATAAAAATAAGTTTTGGAAGCCTTAAAACACTTCAGTTAAATTAAAATCACTTGAATGCTGAAGTTAATTAAGAATCACAGGAATCTCTGCTGATACTCCAGAAAAGAATGTCTCCTTTTACATATTCAAATCAAACACTTTTCCAGACCGGGCATGGTCTTTACATGGAATAATTTCTGTTGGAAAAGGCCCTTTAAGAACATTGAGTTCCACCATTAACCAAGCCCTGTCAAGTCCCTACTGCTGCATCCATCTCATCTCTGTCCCTGCAACTTCCGAACCACGTGCCTTGAGAAGTGCAAGAGTCTGTCAGAACCCCACCTCACCGAATTATCAAACCTAGTGCTCAGGAAAAACACAGCTTCCCACATCCCACTCTCCCATGTCTGAAGGCAACAACTTCACAGCCTTATATTAAAAAGCAAAGCTAGAATTTTATTACTTCAGCTGAGGATTCAAAGACAAAACATAATTATATTTAAACATATAAGCAAGGAACAATTCACATGGAATTATATTAAATGTGTACATAGAACAAGGAGAGGCATCAGTGAGCTAAATTTTTTTGGAATGAAGTAACTATATCAAGATCAAATACAATTATTAATCTTAAATCCTTCTTTCATAATTTGTCACCAACAAAAAGAAAAAAGAAATCCAAGAAACATTATTTTTTCACGGCACACTTTGTCAAACACACCTTCCTAAAATCTTGTAACCCTCAAAGCAATAGCACTTGTTTACTCTGAATGTTAGTATATAAAAACTTGCAGCAAAGGTGAATTTATTTGAGACTAACATTTACAAGGCCATGTACTGTCCTTGTTCTCTGGAACATTTCTTTGATGTCAATAGGAGTTAAATTGAAGGTCACTTATGGCTCAAATTGCTGCTGATGCTATATTGCAGGCATTTACTTCTACATTGTTGACCTTTGCTTTCAAAGTCTTATTTCTTGATCATAAAAGAAAAAAAAAAAATCAAGGCTGTTTGAATGTAATGTACAAGGTGTTAAGCTACAAAAATTATTCTTCATTAATGAAAGGGGGAAGAAGGGGTAGAAAGAAACAAACAAAAAACCCTGAACACCCGAAACCACTAAGCAAGTCTGAAATCTGACTGATCGCTATAAAAAAGGCAATGGCTTTAATTTTGGATTCAGACACAGATAACGAGTAAGAACATTCCCTAAATTTCCACAACAGGTCATAAATTGTCTCAGTTGTGACAAAATATGTCATACTGAAGCACCTCTCTCTTTACCTCCCATGTGATGGGTTCTGGGATCCAGTGCAGAATCGCTGTCCAGGACACACCTGTGCGGCCGGGCAGGAGCTCCGCCCTCCCACGCCCCGGACTGTCCCTGTGCTGGCTCCAGGGACCCCACCAGGGACCCCACCAGGGACCCCACCAGGGACCCCCGGCTCCCCACACACCCCACGCTCACAGCCACACCAGGTTTCCTGCAGCAGAGTCTCAGATGTACAGATATTTCAATTTAATTTTGGTGTATTAACTAAATAAGAAAATAACAGCTCTAGCTGGTGTCTCTTAGGAGCTACTCCGAGCTCCTGGCTTTTATCCCCTCACTGCCCCAACTCCGGGAAAGCCTGGGGTTCCCAGCTCCTGCCGAGTCCCTGAGTGTCTTCAGCTGCCTGAGCCACAGGTGCCCTTTGTTATCCTAAGGGAAAATCCCGCTGGGAAAAGCCAGTGCCCAGAAGGGAGACAGAGGAGTCCTGCAACTCGATTTGAATAAAAGGAGAGAGTTCACCGGGGCACACGCCCGTGGGGGTTTCTCTCTCGAGGGCGCAGCCCCTTTTATCCCAAACTCCCGGCCGTACAGTGCCCTGTTCCTTTCCCCATGGCTGAGGTACCGGGAAGGTGCAGCCTTCCCGAACCACCTGCCACATATCCCCCTTGAACCTCGCATTTCCCCCAAAGTTCAGAGCCTCGGGCTTGTGTGTCCCCTTTGGTCTGGTTCCGGACTCGAACTGTCTGGGCTCTGTCACAAACCTGCTGCTTCAGTCAGTAGAGACATTAAAACCCATTTCAGAGAGGTGAACACCCATCCCCTCACCCATGGAACTGTTCGTCAAGCCCCCCGCACTGAAGGCGCTCCTGAGGAGCCGCGATGTGTCCCGTGTGTGTCAGAGGTGCTGTCAGGTGTCATGCTCGCGAAGAACGCAAGGCAAGCATTGCTGACACAGGTCAGATGGAGCACTCGGTCAGGCCGGTAAAGGAAACTGGCAGGACGAGATCCCCAGTGATGCTGAATGCACAGTTTGAACACTGCTATAGTGGAGGCTGTGTTTCGTGAGAATACCTTTGGATATCTGTGGCAATTGCTGCCTTGAAGTGCTTCCTGCACTCGTCTTTTCCTGCAAGTTCCCTCCCCACCCTCTCTGCTGGAGCCCGGCTCTCTGTCGAGCGGCTGCTGAACGGCAGAATTTATAGCTAAGGACATTAAGTAAAATCAGAACTTACTTCAGATACCCCTCCTGTTCTCTGCTGCAAGTGCTGGCAGCTCAGACGTGTTTGGGAAGGAATATAAGCGAACTCACGGAGGGCTGCCCTCAACAGGATTAGTGGTCAGGCGCTCCCACAGCTTGTTTCAGATCCACACATGAGGGTAAAATTGAAAAGATGAGCACTGTCCACCTTCAGTGCATCAGGAACATTTCAGTCTCAGCTGTGACAGGTTTAGCTCATTATTCTTCATTAAAATGTCTAGGAGTACTTAAATATGGTTTAGAATTGAATTGCTAAAAAGTTCAGTAGCTCTTTTCTTTCTATTTTGTACATAAATGCCTCCGTTCTTAGATTTTTTTTTTCTAATTTGCCCATTAATACTTTTTGTGTCGTTTTGTTGTTTTTTTCCCTTTCCAGTTTTTGAAAGGCAAGCATATATGAAAAAATTACAAAGTCCAGCCTTACCTTCATGGAGCCAAGTGATCAATACAAATGGGAGCATGAGGTGTCTCAAGGGCAGTGATCTGTGATAGGTGCCTTGAGATAAGCCATGAAAGCTGAATCAGCTTCTGCCCTAATTGCATGGAAAGTGCATCAGCAAAGATCATCAGCATCTGCTGGCTTTGGAGATCATTCTCCCAGAGGAGGAAGCAGTCAACTTCTACTTATATTTGCAGCCAAAACCAGTAGATAGTTCAAAATGAAAGATACCACTTTCACAATGAAAGATATCACTTTAGCTCCTGCTCTACCTATGGTTTCAGAAAAGTTAGGAAAACTGCCTGTAACATTACTATTTACATCAAGCAGAGACAAGGGTATTATGCTGCCCTATTAACCTGGTGAAATTATATCATTCAATGCACTGAAATGAAAACAAACATGCATTTAGGGTCTTGTTGCATAGTGTGTCCCACAGTTTTAACCATCTGCTGCATTTAAACACGTGGTGGGAGAATTTAAAAATTAAACTACCAGCTAATAGTTTTAGAACACATTGTCCAAAATACCTGGTATTAAAATTTGACAGAGCTAAAAGAGAAGGTGCTTTTCCCCCTGTCATGGGAAAAATCAAGTATAGCAAATATTAGAAAACTTCCTAGAAACATCTTGTGTTTAACAGCATAAATAGGCATGGGCATGAATTCCCCCCTGTTCACGGTGAATGTGAGGAAAACTGTGGATATGTGTTGAGTGTGACACCGAGACAACAGAAAGCCATTGAGTGCATGTCTTCATGCACTTTTTAAGCATCTGAGCTTTGAAAACTGACAGAAACATGTATTTTCCCTCTTGATGTTTTGTTTTGGAATTGGCATGTGACGACAACAATGACACAGCTGTAGCTCAGGTCAATGAATATTAATTTTCCAATACAATCACTTGTCCATACACACATTGATGCTTTTCGTTGCGCTGCTTTGTGCACCGCTCTAAAATACGCTTGAATAAGACAATATCTAAAATATAGATAGAACAGGAAGTATGTCTTAAATCCCAAACTATGAGATACAGGACAGAAACATAGCAAGGAAATCAAAGAAAACCTCTTCACTGTCATGCAGGTGCTTAACCTGCTAATTGCTCACCACACATGGAGGTACTGATGGTGGAACAGTGAGTGTTCATCATTCCCCAGCTCTGCTGCTCCACAGCCCTGCTTTCCTGACACAAAATAGTGCAGCATAACCAAACATGACAATTCACAACATTATTTGAGCAAAGAACAGCAGGGAAAAGCATCTCGACCCAGAAGGTACTTCTTATCTGAAGGTAGCTGAGATTACAGACATGGAAATGTCACTTGGCGTTTCTGGAGAATGCAAATGTACCTGAGCACATGTGAGAAGCACCAGCTCCAGACCATGCACTGGACTTCAAAAATTTGCAGTGAAATTTAACTTTGCAGTGAAATTTAACCCACCACCGTCTAACTACCTACCTCATATTTAAAGCAATGTATTTACAACCAGAAACACTGGATAACTAAAAGGAGCCTGACTGTGAATGTTGACTTTGACTTAAAGGAAATAAGTATGTAAAAAAATTAGTGTCAGCTGGCATGCATAAATATCACTTCTACTGAAAGTAAGATACATTTAAAAGTGAATGTTCTATGCATCTAACAAACTTGTAGAGATATTTTTTCATTGCTTATCTTAGTCATGCAGTTTCCCACAACCATTTTAAAATTGGCCAGATCCCTAAAAAGTGTGGTAATTTAGAAGCAATTCCTATTTATTTTTAAGTCAAAATTTTGTAATTGCCCCGTCCTTCAACACCGTCATTAGAGAATTCCAGCCGAGGAGCAAGCTTTTCTTACATGAGAAATGTAATTAATTTAGCCATAAGTCAACATCGAATTTGTATGAGGTTTTTATCTTTGCTTTCTTTTGTGTAGCCCTCTGTGATAGTCTGTGCTCTCTGTCTGAAGGGGTTGAGGGGAAAACTTTGTGTTTAATGCACTAGCATGAATAAAATTAGAAACATGTGGTGAAAAGACACCTGACCGAACACTTGCAGTGAAGCCTTGCCTGAGGAAACTGCTCTGTGAAGGGTGCTCTTCACTCTGTGTTCCCTGTCACAGAGCACTGGTGGAGCCAAACTGCTTTGCAACATTCATGGTAACTTTTTAATAGCAGGACTTTGCCAAATCAAAATTATTCTGATATGGTGGAAAACTGTCAAACAACCAAGTACTGCTGGCATTATGCTGTTGGGTGAAGTCTCCACTTTGCTGCTTGCATTTACCCCCTGAATTCATGGGAAGCCAGTGATCAAAGAGGAACTGTTGTATTCTATCCTATTTAAAAGAGGGGGGAGAATCTGGTCTCTCTACCAATAAGTTCTTGACATATTTCTCTTTTTTTTTCTCCTAGATTTATATTTATGGTACCCATTCCTCCATTAAGTTGCATTGTTTCCCAGATATATTTAAAGATTCTCCCAACAAGTCATTGAACTCCATTAGCCTGTTGTTCTACCTATATTCCAGTTTATTGATGGAAATATTAACTAATACTGAAGGCATTTACAGATCATTTGATACTGGTTTTCCTGAGCCTGTATGTCAGACTTTCTTACGGTATATCACGAATATCTCCTGGGAAAAAAAATTCTGCCTCAGTAACAACACCACCAATAATTGGAGGTCTTCATTCAGTAGGAATATGCCACAACATATGTTCAGTTTGATCATCACTGCTTTGACCTTATTATGCTGTGTCTCATTATTAACTAAAAATGCAGTATCCTTCAGCATATGGTGCACTAGGGCTTGCAGCAGAGAGGGAGAATTCAGGACTCTCTCCTCTTTTTACAGCAGCACATTTGTGATATCTGAAAGCGCAGCAATGAATCACGTTCTCTTTCAACAGCAGTGCAACATGGCCCTGTCATCAGTGCACTACAATGGACTTGAATTCAGACATTTCCATCTGAAACCAGCTGCAACAGCCGTGGAAGGGCTGGGAGTTTGTGCGCAGAGCTGCAGACCTTTGGAATATGGGGTGGACATTGGGCAGTGTCACAGGGATAATGCAGCTCTTCTTTTTATCTAATTTTCTGTCTAGTGAAGACAATAGGAATAAAGGGGAAAAAAATCTCCTGAAACAAACAAATACCCCCCAACCACCCGTTCTACTCAGCTCTAAAAATAACGTGTGCAATGAATAGAGGCATTTGTTCATTAACTTCCTTTTCATCTGGCACAATCTTCTCCCTTTGATATTGAAATGTGGATGAATTTATCATTGCTAGCATGGTTTTAAAGAACAGAAGAAATAGTAAAAAATATTCTGATGGTTATCCTGTTTTAAATACAGAGATGATCACTAAGGTGTCACTGATGCCTTGCCACCATTTTGTGTTTTGACAGAAGACCCTCTAACTGCAGAAAGTTCATTCATTTCCAAGCTCTATCAGTCCTCACTTTCTTGTCAAATTTCCACAGAGACAATACACTGTGATGCTGGGTTTTATGACACGAATCTCTTCCACTAGTAACTATACTGAGAGAACAAACTTATTTCACACAGGCCATCAATCAGTCTTTAGAGAGCAAAACCTTGTGGTTACTGCTTTGCCAGTCTGGCCTGTAAGTAGTGATTTAAGGAAAAAATGTGGAATAACATTACCAGCTCCCTAGGCCAGCCAGACTTCTGTTCAAAACAAGCAGAAAATATTTCCTCTGTAAAAGCATTGATCAAGGATTCAGCAGAGCCAGTTTTCTCATGCCTGTCAGTTAGCCACACAGTAATTCTTATTTATCTTATCCGTTAACAGGAGCAGTCGTTCACACGTTTCTATCAGCAGCAGCATTACAAGATATAAGCAAACTAAGCCTGACATTTTCCAGAGGATATGGGGAACAGAAGGTTGTTTACTAGACTTTGGTATTGATAAAGACGTATTCCCAATATTCTATTTTAGTCTTATGGGATGCTTAACCATCTGTCAAAACATAAGCTGATGCAACACAAGTGATTTAAAAAAATAAATAAATAAATAAAAATTCCAATTTGCAGCATCAGAAGCTCCAGCAATGTTTTGGATCACTGCGTTTCCATCATACAGTAAGTCCTGTGTTTCTATAATGAAGAAGGCTATTGGCAGGACTGAACAATATACAAATCCATGCAAACAAATGTGGTGCAGCTGAAGGTCCCAAGGAAGCAGACTTTCATAGGGCATGGTGCTCAGGGACTTCCCCATGACTGGAGAAAGGCATATATAACCCATTTTTAAGGAAAAGAAGAAAGTTATGGGAAACATCAGCCTGTGTGCAAATTATGCAGCAAGTCTTCCTCAAAGCCATTCTATTCACAAGAAGAGAAACAAGAAAAGTGGCAGTGAAAAGCCAAAGTCCAGCCAGTGACCAGTTGCTAGTGGAACCTCTCAGGGATTGATGCTTCAATACCAGGTCCAATATTTCTCAGGTTTTTATTAACAACTTGGATGGTGAGCAAGGGAACACGCAGTTTGCAGATGATACAGAAATGGGGGTAGTGATTGATATATTGAGGGTTATCATCTCCTGTTTGGCATTTGTGCGACTTTAGCTGGAATATTTTGCCCAGAGCTGAGCTTGTCAGACAATGACACAATGGAATGAGTGCAGCACAGCCAAGATGATCAGGGGTCTGAAGAACAGAATACGGGTTTGTTTAAACTGAAGAACACATGAGCATGGAAGTGCTTGCACCTGGCAGCACTTGTCCCACTGAGTCAGCTTTCACAGTGTGTTTTCTTTATTAAACCTGTAGGGTCTTGTCTGGCTATGAGCTATTTTGGTATCCACAGCAGCATTGTGCCCATCAAGGGAAATGTCACAGCAAGGAGGAAGAGCAGCAATTACACACTGAGGGCAACAGCAAGGAGTCACAACAGTAAAAAATGGTCCTCCTTATATTAACTGTATCAAGAATATACTTATTGCAGCTAACGACAAAGGTATGTCCTCTGGAATGTAAATATGCTAAATCTTAAACTGTAATAAATTAGTAAAATGCCATTCAGCAAATCAAGCATGTTGCATGTGGGTCTTCACAGTTTCCAATAAAAGTGGACATTATCAGGAATAGATATTATTGCTTTTTTAATCGAATTGTGCATAACATCGGTCAGCAGAGACAGGATGATTATTATTATGGGCTGGCCAGGCCCCTCGCTGCCCTGCAGGCTCTGCAGAGAGCACAGGGACCACAGCCTGGCCCACCTGGCTTCATTCCCTGCTGGCTGTCACCGGTTCAAGTTTCTTTCACATTATGAAGATTCATTATTTCTTTATGAGAGCTCTGCAGAAAAAACCACAAAGGGCAGGACTATCAATGCATAGTTCCAATTGTGTGTAACTAGAAGGGCCACAATCCTGTAACAGAGAAGATATTTTCCTACATCCTCTTACTGGGGACAGAAGCTTAACTAGGTAACAGAGACTATTGTACAACATTAGCTCTTAAAATAGTCTATATTTGAGATTTCTTCTTTAAAATGTATCTTAAAAAAAAGCCTTGGAAATTGTCTAAGGTCTAATTTTAAACTTTGTATGATCCCAAATACAGACTACCTCAAAATGTTTTATTACTTAAATTGGGCCACTACCATGGTAAGCTTTCCGGTAGATAAAATGGACAAGAAAAAATATATTTCCTTTGTTTAGCAGAATTTTTTACTCACTCAAAAATAGGTCTTTGCTTCTGAATAATCTCAGAATATAAATATTCATAAAACAAAACCCATTAATTCTGTAGGAAAACTGAAATCATCCATATCTAATATGTGCAGCTGATTTTGGATACTGCAAATCAATTTTCATTAAAAAAGGGAGAAAAAAAAGACATTTTGGTCTCATATTATTTTCCTCTACATACATCAGTTTCCAATTTGAGAAGCTGGACAGAAAGCTGAACGCCACACATTATTTAACCTGCTACCTGTGGCTCAAATTGGTCTGTCATGATCTGCTCACTGGACACCACACAGTCACGTTCATTGTAAATGATGCCATTTTGACTATTTTTCCTTTTTTCTTCTGTTTTCTAATTCAAATGACCACCTTGGGCATATGAACAGCCTTTATTTTCTAATGGAAGGGTAGTTCAGTGCAGTCACACATACAAACTTGAGGACAATGACAAGTCCATTCCAATATTTTGTCCCACCTCTTTCAGAAAAGAGTAATTTGCAGTTCCTATTCATCCTGCCAGAAAATCAAAATGAAAATTATCTTATTGACACGGCTCCCTCTGGGTTTGAAAAGCCTATTTTTTTATAAGTGTATTTTTGATTTATACTTTAACTTTTGATAATAGGAAAATATGAGGCTGATTTTTAATTTCAAGTCCTTTAGCTGTAGTGTCTTGGCTGATAAATAAACCTTGAGAAACCCGGATATCTGACCATTTGATCTGTTAAGTGCGTTGTTGCATAATCCTTAGCTGAACATTGTGTGGGAGCTATAACACTAACAAAGCAATCATGTAATTTTACACAATCATTTTCTAATCATTCTTCCCATCACTGTCAAGTCCTAAGACCAAGCCCAGATGGTTACATTTGCCAAACTTTAACAAGAGCGTGTGCTATGACAGGGCAGAGACAGAGAACAAACACCAGGATGCCCCCAGCCCTCTGCCAGGCGCTCCTCAAACACCATGGGCCACCAAGGCAAGCAAAGCCAGAGCCCTTTCTCCTTTTCAGTGCGAGAATCCTCAGCAAGGAGGGCTCCCTGCTGCTCTGCACTGCGGTGATGCAGGTGCAGAGCTGCATCACGGAGAGCAGCACTGGGGAGGACATCCATTACTTCCTCCCATAACAAAAGAACATTTTGCTTTCCACCCCGAGGGTCATAATTCCCAGTTATTGGCATGGTGAGATTTCTGCTGACAGTGTTTGGAAATACAGCTTGCATATAATGGGTTCTGATATCTCAGTGAGGCTCCTCAGGGACTCCCAATAGTACAGCATGCCCTCTAGCAATTCCCAGCATCTTCGCAGAGCTGTGGATCCCACAGCGTGTGGGGTTTTATTCTCATCTCACCTCTGTGTGCCTGCAATCAGTGCATTGGTGCAGGGGGACCTGGCAGCTCCAGCTGAAGGAACACAGAATCACTGAGGTTGGAAAAGGTCTCCAAGATCATCAACCTTCAGCTGACTGCCACCATGCCCAATAAACCATATTGTCACGTGCCACTTCTCCTTGGTTTTTTTTAACACTTCCAGGGACATTGACTCCACTTCCCTGGGCAGCCCATTCCAATGCTTAACCACTCTCTCAGGGAAGAAATTTTTCCTAATCTCTAAGATGAACCTCCCCTGGCACAATTTGAGGCCATTTCCTTTTGTCCCATCACAGGTTGACTGAGAGAAAAGACCAACCCCTACCTTGCCACAACCTTTCTGAAAGTTGTAGGGAGGAATAAAGTCTCCCCTGAGCCTTCTTTTGTCATTACTAAACAACAGCAGCACCCTCAGCCCTGTGCTGCAAGTGAGGGCAGCTTTACTGCGGCTTGGGCACGGCTGTGAAGCAGAGCTGTTCTCTTGGCACAGTGCAGTCCCTCCCTGGTCACTGCTGCCCTCAGCACCCCCTGCACAAGAGCAACACTGATGCTTCTGCCTGGCAGCGTGCCTTCAGACTCCTGGATATTGCCATGTTTTTTGAACATAGCAGTAAATGCCATCATTACCTCCTGAATTCAAGGGAATTGATGGGGAAATCCTCGCCTCCATCTTCTAGGGATCATATCAGCACTACAGGAGACAGAAGAGAGAGAGATGAGGAGAGAATAGCCCCATGAACTTGATTTCTATTCTATCTCCAAGATAACAGCCACTGCTGGATGAGTTGCAGGGGAGCGCAGCAGGGAAGAAAGCAAGCATACCCTGAAATTCATTTGAAAGACACTGGCACAAAAAGATTGTATTTTATTGACACTGGAGTTCTGCCCTGATTCCATTTCTCTGTTACTTTGGGAAGCTGCTCTTGCATATTGGAAAGTGAACACAGTGTGAACATTTGCTTTCTTGCCCTTCCCGTGTAGGAAGGTGTTTTGCATCTCTCCCTTTGTGGAGCGCATTTTAAAGCAGGAGTGCTATAGCATGGCAAGCTTCTTCCCAAGCAGC
Source organism: Pardalotus punctatus (assembly GCA_013400915.1). Taxonomy (NCBI): domain Eukaryota; kingdom Metazoa; phylum Chordata; class Aves; order Passeriformes; family Pardalotidae; genus Pardalotus; species Pardalotus punctatus. The sequence continues at coordinate 49,391 of VZTX01015872.1, forward strand.
ACAGCTCTCCTTTGTTAGAATCCGTGCTGGGTTTTTTTTCCAAGGGTGGTGAATGGAAAGTAACCTACAATGTCTGCTAATGGCTGGAAACCTACTGTGCCTCTGAATTAGATTCCTATGACAGACGAGATGTGCCTGCCAGGAGAGAGGCTGCTAAAATAGTCCAGCTACTATTTTTTTTTAATTTACAGAGGTGGCATACACAGCTCTTCAGATATATTCTGGGAATTTGTTTTGGGAAGGAGGTGAGACAGGCAGAGAGGGGATGAAAGCACAGGGAAAGGGCTCCCCATGGCTATTTCAAAATCTACATTCACTGTCACTCTCTAGCAGGATCCACAACAAGGCATCTGCTAAAAGGCAGTTCAGTCCCTGGCTCTTGGACACCTCTATCTCCTTTGGTGGGCTCAAAATACTGAATATCTCTCTTCAGTCTTCGAGGTTACTCCCAATTTTCAAACTCATTGAGTCAGTAAAGTAGAAAACATTAAAGTAATTTAATCCAACAATTACTGGGCTTTCTAGGAGCCCCCCAGTCTGCTGTGGTTCATAAGCAGGCAGAAGATTGTTCTGTTTTGAAAATGTTTATACTCCCATTTGTATTTTTATGCTGCAAGAATTATATACTATGGAATTTTCACCAAAAAACCCATCCATAACCCCCCCTTGAGGGGGCTCAAAAACACCTTGAGCTCTAAACCAAATACAGCCCCATAGGATGCACATGTTCAGTGCATTTTTGAGGAAGGCAGTAGAATTTGCTGACTGGGGTTTGAAAAAACAAAAAACAAACACACACCAAAACAAACCATAAAAAAACCCTCCCTCCCTGCCCCTCCACAAACAAAGAAGTTCCTAAAGCTTGGTACCCATAACCACTGTCAACTTCAGTCATAAATAAAACCTAAGTGAGAGACAGACAAAAGCCGAACAAAAAAAATTATTCTCATTATCCAAAACATTTAACGTAAGAGATGGATACAAGATAGAAAATTCCTAGAAAATCAATCTTTAAATTAGAGAAACACTCAGAATCATACACTACTTCAAGTCTTCCTGTTTTTTAAGCCTTATCCCCCCCCAGGCTCAGTCCTCTCTGGTGAATTTGCTTGTGCCAAGGTGTAGCAATCAGATGTTCTACAAATACAAAGAGATGAATCCTGTGCTCATTTTCATTCCCAGCTCCCCAGTTTGTACCAGCAGAAGTGTGTCTGCAATTTCTACTAGTTCCATTAATTTGGATTTCTATAATAAGCAGAAGATAAGGCATATAAATTAAGTACTTGATACTATGGGTTCCAAAGTTTGATTTTTTTTCAGCTGAAGTAAGCATTTCCATGCACAGCTGTTTGGCCTCCAAACATCTTAATTAAAACCTTTTGGGAGGATAATAACATTTGCCATTCAATCAAACACTGGAGAATTTTACAGCTGATACCAAATGTTACATGATAAACTTGGAGTTGAGTTTCAAAGCATCACTGGCAGTAATGACAATTAGAGACAGAGTTGATCTAAAATCCTCAAGTAATAAGTTTCTTTTGCAGTCATTACTGAGGAGGAAATATTTTTATAAACCAGTGTGGGACTTTTTCTAATGTCAGTATAAAAGCTAATTCATGTGCAGTCTAGCTGAAATTTAGTGAGACCTTGGCATTAAACTCTGCATGAGCAAGTCTATGCACCTGCTATGGAAAACATTTTTTTTAATTGCATTCTGAAATCAATCAAACCCCACTACCCAAAACAAACCCAAGCCAACCAACCAACAAACCCAGCAAAATCTCCCTACCACCCCCCCAAAAAACAAACAACCCTAAAAACCCCCAAAAACCACTGCCAAATCCTCCCAAAAAACAAAAGCTCAAGCTATCTGCCATACCCAGAATAATGTCACAATTTAAGGATGGAATTCTCCACTAATGTGCCTACTTTACAATACATCCTGAAAAAAGGAAACAAACTTTTAGTTATACAATTTGCATAACATCTATCAAAGCTTTTTAAAACATGAACACTATAAAGTTTATGAGTTGAACTCAAAAAGATTGTTTTCAAAATGTTCTTTGGGAGCCTCCAGGCTCTGGAATAATTTTGTTTTTTTAAAGTCCTGCACCTTCCTGCTGCCCTGGAGCAGGGTAACATCTCCCAGAGAGGGTCTCACCCCCTTCACCCAGCCCAGCTTGGAGGGGGAAACAAAGGATCATTTAGCAGGGCAGACCCAGTGCAAGGCAGACCTTGGGGGAAAATAACCTGCTGTGGTCAGAATGGTGATTGAATTCCCTGGATATTTCCTTTCCCTTTACTTAGGCAAAGCTAAAAGGAACATTACAGATGTTTACAGATTCTTTCAAATGTCTCTGCACCAGGCTGGTGCTGCAGAAGTCTCCTAACACCTTGGGCTAGAGTCTCAACTGTAACCCCACCAGTGACAGGGTTTACTTTGTTGGGATTCTTGTTTGGTTGTTGGTTTTGGTTTTTTTCCTGTCCTTTCCATATTTAACTATATATTCTATATTATTATGCTTAGCTCTTTCCTACTCCGTTTTATATCTGGTGGTAGGTACTTAGTCATCTAAAACAAAAGAGAAATTAGCTTTCAACATGAAGAAGAAAGACTACTTTATTTTTGGTTGGTTGGCTTTTTTTTTCTTTTTTTTTGTTAATGATTGCAGATGATTTAAAACCTAGATTAAATTGCTATCTAGTGCAACAGAAAAACAGTTAATGTAAAACTACATCCGTTAATTATTTCTGTGAATAAATGAATCACTCAATACTTCAAAGTCCTACAAGAAACTTTCCTGCAGCCCAGTTCTTGTTGGCAAGAAATAAGGAGAAATAAACTGTTGCTGCTTTGGAAAATGAGATCACAGGGAAATTCATTAGATGGACAGAAATCCTCAAGGCCTGGATTCTGCAATTAGATGCAGGATATTGGAGGACTGTGTCTCTGGAGAATCCTGTTACTTTGAAATGGAGTTTCAATTGACTGCCACAGGATACCAGACCAGCATGGAGGGTCTGCCTCCATCAGAAGAACTGACGAACAGGACATCCTTGAATCACTATAATTTGCAAAATTTTGTATCCAGTTTACGTCAAGTAAACAGGCTGTCTTTGAATTTCTGCCATAAAGAAGTGTTGGGAAATGTTTAATGAATAGGAAACATGAAGATGCACCTTAATTCCCTGCTCTGCAGTAAGAAGTTTTTTTTCACCTTTTGCATACTAACTTTTCTTAGCTTTGTAAATGAAATTGTCATTTCCTACAAGAAAAACAAAACAAAATCACAACCAGCCCTTTATACTTTTTCTGCCCTCGATATAATATATACTTTGGATATTATCTCCTTTGAAAGCCCAGGGAAGGGTCTGTTCCTTCCCAGACTGAAGCTCCCAGCCTTACACCCTGCCACGGGCCATGAGCCCAAGATCACAGGAGAATTTCCACAGACTGTGGACACTGAAATCTCTCATGAATCAAAGAGTGTCTCAGGTTGGAAGGGACCCGGAAGAATCGTCAACTCCAAGTCTCTGGTCCCTGCAGGACTTCCTAAAAATAAACTACTAAACCCTGTTCCAGTGACCAGCCATGCCCTGGGTGAAGAGCCTTTTCCTCCTGCACAATCTCAACTCTCTATATACCAACCTCATCCCGTTTTCTTGCTCCCCATCACCACAAGAATAGGACGAGGTTCAGGTAGTGGAAATAATTAACAGCAATTTTTTGAATTTTTTTAAAGATCTCCTCTTTGCCCATGGTGTAGACACAGCACTGATTTCAATGCTAAGGAGATCTTCTGAGTTTCCCAAGGGTGAAAATCTCCCTTCCCCTTTTTAATTTCACACGTTGGAAAGATAAAGGGTGATTTTAGTTGCACATTTAAAGGATGCAAGACTGAGGCAAGGAGTGCTAAGTGTTTATTGGCTTTGAAATAATCAATAGCTTGAGCTGCATCATTGCCAAAAAAAAAAAAAAAAGATGGGCTTTTCACACTGTCTTTTAAGCAAATGCAGAGACAGCCAGGGTCATGTGGTGAGCAAAAGCTTTGGTGTCTGTCAGCAGCCCTGGTGCAGCAGTGTGCCCGTGCTAAGAGGTGCTGTAGCGGGCACAGCACAGTGTTAATATGGTCTGAAAATGAGATTTATAGAGAGCCTGGATAGAGGACTGCTCATAACAAGGCCATCCTAGCACAGAGAGAAAACCTGCAGAGGAAGGAAAAAAAAAATCTCTATATAATTGTATTATCTTAATCATAGGACTGACCCTTTTTCCTTCCACAATCCCTACTCCATGTCCCATCTATCTTCTACTTTTTGCAAGCAAGATGGCAGAAGTTAATACCAAAAAAAGCCCACCCTAAAACCCAAGGCCCCACAACAATACATAAACTAAGCAAGACAAAATACTAAGAGAGGAAAAATCTTGCAGGTTTTTGGTGTTGTTTTTTTTCTTTTTTCAAAAAAAGATTAGCTACCTGAAAAATGAAATTAATCTTTCCTTAATTGTTTTGTTTTGACGTTCATAGCAGCTCTTTTTTAACTGAAACCCAGCATGTATATGTCCTCTATGGAACAACAGGTTGCTTTGCAGGCATTTTCTTTTTAGAAAAATGATGCCATCTAGGAAGCTAACATAAAAAAGCAAGAATTTTGCACTCTTCCATTTCCCCGAGAACTGGAAAGACCACAAACACATTAATTATTGGCTAAGAAAATAACGTATTATTTTTAATTTAAAAGGGAATTATTCTGGACTTTCACAAATCAGCTTCATAAGGAGGTTTAAATTAAAATAAAGTAAAAGGGAGCATTCAAACAGCATTTTGCTGAGAAAGAGATTGATGTTGAATTTGAAGAGATTAAATTCAGATTACTACGGGTCCACATGCTAATTATGAAGGTCAGATTAATTATAAAATCCCAAAACATAGTCAGGCTTCTTTATTTCAAAGTCTTGTCCCCTAAATTGTCTGATTCAGGTTTTATAAATAAGTTCACCTTGCTAATTCTAGTAAATGAAAAGAGCTTTGTCCTCTATACTGGAATAAACTAAGGGATCAGTCAGTATTTGGGACTGGGAATATCACAGAAACCACCTTGGAGGGAAATAAAGAAAAAAGCCTGAAAAGGAGGTCTTGGTGCCTCAGTATCTCGTGCATCAAGCAGGAAGGATATCCTGCTGCCAGGGCTCTCCCAGGCAAAACACAAAACTACTTCAGGAAGGCTCCCCTGGAAATCTGGCCTAGGGAACCTTACTACTACTTGAGAATTAAAGGTTCATGTGACTAAAAAGGGACAAAGTATATGTGAAATAAATGTTATTAAATGCATACATAAAATTAAGGCATACTGAATTTCAGTAAAAGCAATTAAATCCATACTTCAGCTCACAGGCTTCGAAAGGTTGCTTTATGCTACTTAATACAGAGATTTTCTGGGAGTCTTATTCATTTAAGACAAACAAGAAACTTTCCTAAATAATAAGGAAGGGGTAAAATAGATTTTGTCCTTCAAAAGATAACTAGGAGAAGCTGGGCAGCATATTGGGTCACTAAGTACAGGAGATGAATATATAGCATTTTCAGCGCTCAAGGGAATAACCAAGGCAGGAGACCTTGAGAGCAGAATATTTCTACCTAATTTAGATTCCAGAGCAGAGAGTTAAAGCCCCTTATCAGCCATCAGGTGAGATTCTGTCTCGTCAGAAGAAAGCAACCCTCTCCCCCAGTATTCTCCAGTTACAGGTCATACACAATCTCAGGTTTTTTCCTCCAAGAATATGATTTACTTAACCACAAGCTGTTATACTTTCCCCCCTTTTCTCCATCCATCACAGACAGTAATTTTAATTACCTCTTTGAGAATTAATTTTTTGAACCCCTGCTTAGTTATGCTCAATGATAAAAGAATACAAACAACAGCAATTTCCCTCTGTGACAGTACATTTCAGAAGTTGTTAATGAAAGCAGTAAGATAGACCTTGTGCAGTTCAGTCCATTCCTGAAATAGAAAAAGTTTTCTTTGTTTTTCCTTGATTTCTGTCACTGGACCTATTCACAAAACTGTAGGGTGTTTTTTGTTTTTTCTCCCCATCTAAACTCCTAATAAAATACCAAGTTTTTTTAAAGTTTCCTTCCACAAGGGAGGCATTACAAAAGTCTGGGGCTGCTTTGGAACTTCTGTCACTGGGCATTATTGTGGTTCCAGTTTTCTTTTATCTTCCAGAAACTGGTGTGTTCCCCCTTCCAGTCAGGGATGCCCATTGTGCATTGGCTTTGCCCTGCAAGCCCAAACTCCTAATGGAAAAATCAGCCTAATCAAGTAATCCAGAGCTGCAAAGGAGGAAAGAAATATTCCATAATTTAATTACCCCATTCCTGTGTTCTACAATGGGGTACTTCACAAGTGAGAGTCAGAGTGTCATCAGGTCTGTTTTACAGATGAAAAAAGATTAATAGGAAAATCTCACCTTGCTTAACAAGTAATTTCATTTTAAGGTATTCCTAGTCTCACTACAAAATTCCTTCCTAAAGTATCAGCACAATTTCCTGCTGCCAATAGGGACCACAATCCAATAAAATTACTGGCCTTATTCCCAAACCAGCCACAACAGCCCAAAGATCCGAGCAAGGGTGGGAGGAACAAACCCAAACATTCATATGGTATTTTAAAGAGGAACTAGACTTGAAAAACAAAGTATTTAAACAAGAAATAGACTGGAATATTGAATATAAATACTATTTCACTGTACTAAACAACGGAGCCAACTAAAAATTGTGGTTTTGCTGCATTGAAGCACCATATCTAACAGTGGTAACTTTGTACTGCCTTGTGAAGAAACTGTTGATAGTCAGAATTTTCCTTCTAATGTTATTTAGCCACTGAAACACTATGACTCTTTCAGTTTATGAATACTTTTTAAAATACCTGCAGGAGCAAGAGAAAGATAAATATATATCAGTAGCAGAGCTTCAGTGCAAAATACAGGTTTCCATTTGGTATTTGGACTCTCTTATGGCCCCCGATATGAAACATGCCCACCATCCTCTGCCTCTAATCACACACCAGGGTGGCAAAAATCCAAAGCAACAGGAACATGCTGAAAGGTCATTATTTCTCCAGATAAGAGTAGAGTGAATATATATAGCCTCCTTCCCTCAGCCTACAGCAAAATCCTTTTATGGACTGCAAACTTGACTTGTACTGATGTGGGCTCTGAACTGGGGCAGTAAGTGCAATTAGTAAATAACAGATTCCTGTAAATTCCAGGAATTCAGTACTAGTCAGGAAAATGTCAAACAGCTTTGGCTTAGCATTCCTGAACCCGACATAGCAAACAGAGTCGAGTGCAGGGAAAACATTTCATTAGCAGCAGTTCAGCTTCACAGGGTGCCATGCCCAGCTGAGCAGCTTGCCCACCTCCTCCTCACCCAGGCCACAGCTTCCTTTGGAGCGCTTCTGAGGGGAAACCATTTCCCAGACTAAGCCTACAAATTGCTTCCAAGCTGTCTGTCCTCCCTCTGGAGTCATTAATTGCTAATTAATACTCGGTTCATTTATCATCTTGTCTGCTCTTCCCCCAAATGATCTGTTTCTTCCAACAGGCTGTGCCCTAGTGTAGGATGGCACGCTCTGCCCCTCATCCCTGCTCCGTGTAGGATGGCACGCTCTGCCCCTCATCCCTGCTCCTTCAGGAGATGCAGCCTCAATGCTGCAGAGGGTCTCAATGCCAGTGGATGTCTTTTAAGAACAAATATTTTAGAAACTGCAGGAATTTTGGATCCACACACAGAAAACATGCAGCTCAGTGTAAGGAACAGCCAGCCTCGTTCCAGCATTGCTGCTACAAATTTCAGATTCATCAGCTTGCAGATAGAACCCACAGAGACATCTTTTAAATAGTTTAATATAGAAAAGAGTGAATTACTATCAGTATTCCTTTACAAGTGTAAAAAATAAAATTTTAAAGTGAACTGTTGACAGGATGTTTTTTGCTGGTGTCACAGCAGGATTATCAGAGAGTAGTTGAAGTGCTGATACTGAAAAAAGACTGAAATATGAGTAGGGGGAATCCTCCCTGCCCTAAGGAAATGTCATGGGTTAACCCTTGTAGGCAGCTCAGCCACTCACACCCTACAGTGAGATGGGGAAGAGAAGCAGAAGGATGAAGTGAGAAAAATCGTGGGTTGAGATAAGTCAGTTTAATAGGTAAAGTAAAAGCCTTGTGCACAAGCAGAGGAAGACAAGGATTTCATTCCCCACTTCCCCAGAGGTTCAGCCATGCCCAGGACAGCAGGGCTCCATCCCACACACCTGGGAAATGCAAAATGCCACCACTCCAGAATTCCCCCCTTCAGCCCTTATTGCCCCGGTTTTGTTACTGCTCAGCGTGATCCCACACGGTCTGGGATATCTCTTGGGTCACTTGGGGTCAGCTGTCCTGGCTGTGTCCCCTCCCCACTCCTTGTGCACCTCCAGGGTGTGGGGTGAGGAGCAGGAAAGGCCTTGGCTCTGGGTAAGCACTGCTCAGATATAACAGAAACACCTCTTTATTAAAGGCATTTTCAGCACAAATCCCAAACACATCCCCACACCAGCGTTTCTAGCCTGAGCTCCTGGCCAGCAGCTGTTGAAGGAAACAAGAAGTGCTGTGATCTATTACCAGACAGGCACCCTTGATATCATCCTTGGTCACTTCTCCTCCCTTCTGTGCCCTGCCTCTTCCTCAGCGGCACAGGTTCAAGAGGAAAATGGAAAGCCTTTGTCTGGTCTATTATGCCATACTGTACTTTAATTCAGCTTTTGAGGCAGTGCAGGACTGAGAACACAGTGTGCGAAAGGCAATGGAGCCAATGGCACTGGAGTTCTACTGACAGAGGTGCCAGCAAGGATATCTGTGAACTGATGGCTTCACTCTGGGCACCCCTAGAAGTTAATTAATATTTATTTGAGTGGAGCAAATGAGATACAGCTGTACACAACGCTGACACACTAGGAAAGCAAATTATTGGGCAAACCAGTTATTAAACTCACTAATCGTGTTCAACTGAAACACTTCCACAGTGAGTTTGGAAAGTACTCCCTAGTCTATCATATTACTAGACTGGTTCCAGCCACTCAAATTATTTCCTGAAAGATTTCATTTTTTGGATAAATATTTTCTTAAAGACTTCTAGATCACATAGCTAGAAATCCTTCATAGTCTGAGATTCAGCACAGGCTTTTCTCTTCAAACAGCTATTGGAGACCTAGACGACAAGGCTCACTGACAGAAGCAGATGTCAGCTTGCAGCTATTAGCAACCGGGCAGTTTTAAGAGGAACATATGTTTGCATATTAAAGATGTTACAGCACACTTTTTATTGGCAGTAAGATTCTGCTTTCGCAAATACCACTGACAGAAGAAACATCTACTGACCCAGTAAGAATTCCATGAACAATATTCCATATGCCAGTAGAGTGACATCCAAATTGAGGGGAAATTTACATACTGCCATTAAGGCAAAATTGGCTAAATGAAATAACACTATCACTTAATTTTGCTCCTTCTCCTTAGAGTTAACAAGGTTTTATTTCAGAAGAAATATAGAAGGAAACAGACATGTTCCTCTCTCTGTCTTTCACTGTACATTTTAGTTTGGAAAGATTGAGCACTACTTACATTGATGAGGTTTTATTTAGACACTGTTAGAGAGAACTTGAAGCATTAGTAATAAAGTTTATGTCCTTTCTAACTTCCTATCCTCTTTTTAAAGTAGAACAATGGGGAAAAGATGTCAGCTGGAGACCTGTTTCATTTAGCTTAGCCTATGCTGAACATTCAAGAGCAATCTGAATAGGACTTCATTATTTATGTGAGAACCACAGGCAGAGCCTGAACCAAGATCATACCATGCTGTGACCTGTGCCATCATAAAGTGGCATAAATGTGTCTTGGGCCAGAGAGTTTATTGGCTAAATTTGGGCTATAATGTGGCACATATTTGGATATTTTAAACAAGGAAACACTCTAACTGGTTGCAATGGAATGTCTCTGTTGTACCAGGTAATACAGGAGCCTGGTTTTACCCCTAATAAGTTTGTGCTCTGTAAAGAGTGGCTGAGTCTTCCCTACAAAGCACTTAATTCACAAAGCCCTTGATTCAAGCTGGTGATCCAGCTTTGCTGTCCTTTTTCTGAGGCCAGGCTGGTGTTTACAGGGACACCAGGCTGGCGTGTCACTGAGGCCTTAAAGCAGGCTACCTGAAACAGAGGCCAAGACAAAGTCAAAATAAAAAGGGGACAAATTTATTCAAGGCTTTCAAGGCACATTCGGGCAAGCAAAGTCCCCCTTGTGGGACTACACCCAAAACGGACCCTGGGTCACAAGCCCTTCACCTTTTGTGAGTTCTGTCCTTTTTAGCACATTGGCCCCTAATTCTCCCATCACATCCTCAGGTGATGATGTCAACCAGCCCAGCCCCGATCCCCCCTTTCACTGTTATTTACATATTTTCAGGCCCTAAGGCAACGAATGTGTCCTTGGATTTCCATTTAGAAAATTTGCTTTGGCTAAAGGTGCTGGGAACAGAGGTTTTAGCACTTTCTAAGAAGCACAGAACTACACCAAGTTATAGATACATGAAGGGTAAAAAAGCAGAAATTATTAATGCATCATCACCTTGCTGGCCTTGTTTTGGAACAGAAACTGTGCAGGTGCTGTTCAAGTGAGCTCGTGTGACCCCAGACAGTCCCAGTTCCCTCAAGAGCTCCTGCAAGAGGCTGAACGTGCTGTGTTCCAGCTCCCCTCAGCCCCAGGAGCCGTGAGAGGCACCCCTGGGGCAGCCACTGAAAAAAGATGGAGCACAGATGGATGAAGTGCTGCCCCGCATTGCCCGGCAATGGCTCGGTTTGTGCAGCGGACAGCCTGAGCCTGCTCTGTGGATGCAGCTGACAAACGATGGATGAGGACAGCAGACAAACATCGTGCCACACATGGGCAAGAGCCATTTGGATCCGATATGAGCGTCATGGAGTTCAAGAGAATCAGGCTCCTCTGGAAGATCCATCAAATTAAATATGGGTTGAAGTTTGAAAATTGCATCTTTTTCTTGGAAGGAAAGGAACAGGAAAAACAAATAGCATTTCTGAATAACAGGCAAAGGTCCCGGAATGTTATTTTCTGATGATTTGATTACAAATCAGATGAAACTTGTAGTCTGAGAAGAATCATTAATGACATCCTATGGCTATATCAAAACTGAACCTATCAAATGACTATTATAGTCCATTATTTCAATTTTAGATGATTGCCCCACAGGGTCCAAGACAGCAGAAGAAATGTATACAATGCACAGCCAGGACTCAGAAAATTCAAGTAGCATCCATCATCATTGTTAGTGCCCAATAATTACACAGATAAAACTAAGTGTGCTTTGACATATTTATATTTTCTTTAACACTAAAATTAAAGAAATTGAGTAGCAAACATCAATATTTACATCACAAAACAAAATCCAAAGAGTATTACTATCCATTAGGACTATTAAATTTCTGAATCTTTTCTGCTGATAAAAGAAGATACTTACTACAGTATGGCACACATACAAAAGAAGATGGCTCACTACATCCAGTGTTAAACTCAATGATTTTAAGAGATATTAAAACCAGCCTTATTTTTACTTGTAGTCTTTTAAGTCTTAAAAAAAAAGCTTTTAATTTCAATGGTACTGGAACTTTATAAGAACTTTATAAGGTTATATGCTGCGCCTCTTGCTAGAAATTGTTCTCCTTCAGTGCTTACAAAAGTCTGACATGGTCAAGGAAATATTCAAACTGATTAAAAGTAAGCTGCTGAAAATGAACTACTCACAGATGTCTCCTGCAAATCTGATTTGACTTAGATTGGTATGCCAAAATAGAAATTTCTGGAAGTGCCACCATGAAACATTTCTATTGTCATCCACTTGACATTTTAGATAGTTATATGTAATACTTTTATAGAAAAATAGAGACTGAACAAAGTTATTATCCAATGACTGCATATAGTATAAACATATAATTATTCTGCCACTTTGCTAAGTCTACAGGTTGATTTAAAAAAAATAATTAAAAAATAACATGAACAAAGCAGTAAATCCCAAAAAAGCTAATCTGAGAAAGGTAAATTTTTTTTTCCCATTCTGGCCAAGATTGAAAAGTACATCCATTTTTGGTATGTTATTAAAGAGTATTCTACTGCAGGGAAATAGGCATTCCAAAGAGGATTGTTGCACCCTGGGGATCTGACATTGTTTAGTGATTGGGAGACTTCTCAGTGAAATTGCATTTAACCCACATCATCGTCCTGACCTGTACCATACTCTCTTAGAGGTGCATCTTCACCTTGATTTTTCCTGCTCAAAACATCCCTCAACATCCTACTGACAACCCCAGAAACAGGGCAATTGTTGGGTTAATATTTTCAAACTGAACTTGGAAGTGCAGCAAACAATTTCACACGCAGCAAACTATGATCACAGAATAAATACATTTGATGTGATGGAAAACTATCCCTGACTCCAACAGGACAGGGGGAACAGGTTACCAGAGTTTGCAAATGAAGAAACAGCTTTTTTTTTAATTCCAAGGAAAAGATATTTTTGTAAAGTTACCTCTAAGTGTACTTGAAGTAATATTTTGGTCCTCACTGAAAGCAGCCCCAGATTTCTGTCAGCTTGGATGGAAAGAGAGCTTCAGCCCCAGAAAGATCCATTACAGTTCCTTCAGAACAGATGCTTTAGCAGAAGAAATTTTTAAAACTATATCATGAGGTCTGCTCTCATATATCATCTTCCTGACATTATTGCTCCAAGCAGAGCTCCTCAAGTGTAAATTGAGAACATTTTAAAAATGTGATCCTTTGTTAAGGAATAGTAAAGTATTAGAGCAAATTTGAGTGTTATAAATGTTATCTAAACCCCAGGATATTTTGCAGAACATTTTCACTTGTAATTCAGCATTCAAATCTCATTTTCAATATTGATGAATGAAATTGGTTAAAAAATGTCTAAATTTGTCATAACTGCTGGTGTCTGAGGTAGCTCAATGTTGTGATTCTTACATTTGCTGAGCACAGCATGGAGCAGCTAATGAAGACACAGATACAAATTTGCCTTGTGTGCTGAACAGCTCCACTCCACATATATGCTGATTTTAAAATAGGATATGATCCCTGCTGAATTCTTAGGGAGCTCTGCGTGTTCCTGATTTTTGCTGGCACACTGCATCAGCTCCTGGGCTCTGAGCAAGGGTTCTCAAAGGCCGTGGTTCACTTTCTGACATGCAATTTTCCTGCACATCAGGACCAAGAGTTTGGCAGGTGGCAGAGAGTGGATTAATGAAAAATCTGCACTGGTTGCTCCTCAGATTTCAAAAGGTGATGATGGGGAATTTCAAAAGATGATAGGGAGTTAAAGAATGTGGATTATCCCATGCAGGATCACTGCAATTAGGAAGACATCCAATTCTCAAAATGGTGAATAGGATTGTCTTTTCACCCACGTTTTGACTTGGGATTACAGGAATAGACCCTATTTCTTTGAAAAGAATGAAAGTTACTGAACTGCATACAATTTTGATGAAATCTGAACTTCATTAAACTGCTGCAGTATGAAACTGATTTACATTACTCTGTAGATAAATCTCTAAAAGCAATGAATATGATCACAATGTTGTTGAGAACAGTACATTAGGGGAGTTTTGGGTTTGTTTGTTTGGGTTTTTTAAAAAATATTCCATTTCCCAGAAGTATTGGACAATGTTATTCCACCCAAAACAGAAGAAGACCTATCAAGTGCACAGTGTGTTTTGTTAGGAAAATTTCAAAAGCAAATTACTCAGTATCAGTCACTCCAAATCCATCTAGCATCAAGACCTTCTAAAAAATTTAACTATGAGTAATTTAATAATTATATGACATTTTTCAGCAGCTTAGTTACCTAGGTGAAAGTATCCAAAACATGTAATCAAAGGCAACTTATAAAATATGTTCCCATGTTTCTTTTGAGCATAAGACAATTAAAATAAATGACAGGAAAATGTTTGCCTCATTTATCACTGAGCGCATTCTGTTGCTACAATAAACACGAAATCATTTAGAAGAATATGCGAGACAAAGTCCTGTAAAACTTGGTGCAATAAAAAAAAAAAATTAATTGAAAAGCCATATATGAGAATGCTTTACCTTGAAAAAGAAGTCTCCTGAGACCTTATTAAGGCTGGAAAAGCCAGATATCTGCATGAAGTCAGTAAGCACATCCTGTTATGTTTTATCACAATCACACTGGTAAGAGTTACTGCTGAAATTCTATACAAGAGAAAAATCAAGAGATATGGGTCTTTAAGGGTCCAAGGGGTAAAGAGAAATATAATTAGTTTGGAAGATTGTCGCAGTATTTTGTTCTTTTGGTTGATGGAAAGTGTCTTACAGCAAAAATATTCCTAGGACTTCTCTCTCATTTATGTTCCTAAATAATGAAAAATTAGGTTTTTAACTATATTTAGAAAAATGTTTCAGCACATTTGGAAATTTATTGTCTTCCCAACTGGTATCTTTATCATTTGCACTTTCATCATAAATGAAACTCTAAACTAAAACCTGTAATTAAAGAATTGCTACCAACAGACTGCTTCAACAGTGAAAGTGTGGCTGGCAGTGTGTCTTACACATGTGCAGCAATTTAAGATTTATTTTCTTTTTTCTTGATATTCACCTGGGATTTAGTAATCAAAAGTGTTGAGGGTGTTGAAGTTCTCAAAGAAAACTGGGGAAGCACACTGTGTTTTCTTTACAGGATAGGAGTGGATGGGGCTCAGTGAATGCGAAAGAATATTTGTGATACAATTTGTACTCCAGAGCCAGGCCTGCTTCTTTCTCCTAAAGCACTCAGAGCTTGGCCTGGCTTGAGAAATGGCAGCCAGCATGACTGAACATCAAACAACTTTCATTTTTGCTCTGTATCAGGCCCTTGGAGCTTTTGGTTACACCGGGTGTAAGATGTACTGCATCTCAGGGCAAGAACAGTCTCTTATGAACAGGGTTAGGTTCCGAAGTCCCTCCATCCCTCAAAGTTTCTTTTCCCCCACAGAAATGTATTTATGCACTGAATAGTACAAAAAAAACCCAACAAAAAACCCCAGCCTCCTGAAAGCAATCATCCCACTTCTCTCAGCTAGCTGTGTACATCCCAGCAAAAGCAGCTGCCACAGTTTCTTTTGTAAGTGTAACTGCATCTCTAGTTGCTTAGATATTTTTGGAAATCTGCCCTTAATTATTATTCCACTTTTGTTTTCCAAAGTTATTTCTTCTCAGCTCTTCTGTCTCTTGGATCAAGTTAAAGTTTCTCAGGACAAAAAGAAAAAAGATAAAAAAATACCATAGTGCCTCCTGAAGGGATTTGGGTACCAAATTAAAAAAAAAAACAACAAATCAACAAGTCACTTCCTTCTAGCTCACAGGTAAGTTTATGTAAATTAAGTTGGACCCTAGAAGTGCACAGGTCTCTTGTTGTACAGCTCCCTCTGCAAATCTGTCTTCAGTGCTGACATATTTCAGAGGAGACACTGATGTTCGTCTTTGCATGTGGTGATTGTTGGGTCAATTGTCCCATCTGTGAGCCAGTCGAACAAACTCTTCAGTGTGAAGAGAGACAAGCACATTTTGGGGCTGTTAAAACCGTTCACCTCTACCATGTGTTACCAACTTACCTGAAACAGTGGTAACAAAAAAAACCAAACAAAAAAAAAAAAAAAAAAAAACCACAAAAAAAACCAAAAAACAACTGAACTGCCAGAACTATTTTGTTCATAAATGCTAAGCCATGCCTGATGTTTTTCTAAGCAAAACCAAAACCTACATGGGAGTGGGAACTCCTGCCAGAAAATGCTGCATTGAGTCTATTGAAATGAGACATCAGGGGGCTTTTATTAGCAAAATTAATCTTATCTCAAAGATTCACCTTCAGAATAGAGAGGAGTATTTTTAGTTCTAATTCTCAGTCAGTGACTGTCACTCCCTTGCTTTTATTGTGTTGAGAAGACATTCAGTTTATTCTTCCACTCTTTTGTCTCACTCCTTGCAAAACACTGACAAGCTGTGTAGGAAGCAGCAGAGAGAAAAGGAAGGGGAAAAAACCTGCCACAAAAACCCACCACAAAAAGCCAAACTCACAAAAACCTCACAAGGTAGTCAACATTTTGGCCTAGACTCAAAGTCTTGTGGGCAAAGGAGCAGGCCTGGCTTGCTGAAACTCCCTGTGACATCTTAGTCAAACAAACAAAGCAGTTAAATACAGTTTCATACCAAGATCTAATTCAAGCAGAGTCCCTTCAGTTTCTTCAGTGGAAGGGAAATATTCCTGCTTGCAAAGAAAGGCCTAATAAAACCTCTAATTCATGGGTAAAGGTGCTGTCCCAGGTACGGTGGCTCTGCAGTAGCCAGGACTCATCTTGGCCCCAAATTCATACCTAACAGGCAGAGCAGAATTTGGATTCTATTACCCTACCAGAGCCTCAGGGAATGAGAAAGGTTCTTTCCAAGTGTATTACTGCTAGTTTCAGAGGAGCAATAAAAGAAAGGATAAATCTGACTTATTGCCATCAGCTGTGATAGGGATAGTGCCATTCTCATCTGCAGCACTTGAGTCACAGCCCATCACATGCTCTCCATCTCCTGAAGAAGCAGGACATGATTCCCTTGACAAAGCCCTGGTTCATTTCTCTGCACCCCCCATGTCCTGAGATGAAAGTGATCAGTCAGGGCAATGGACCATAACCAGAAAGAAAGGAGTTCTAAGCACAGAAAACAGATTGACAGGCTAATAAATAAAAAAACTCTATATCCTAAACCTCTATCAACCAGAAGGATATAAAAACCCTTCTTACTTTGTTTTTCCTCACCTTAAATATTTTTAGATCTGTGTAACAGAAAAAAGTATCAGCATCAGCATAACCACAGCAGCAAATCTTTGTGGGGAAATAAGGACAAGGAGATCGAAGACTTCTGCAAGCTTCTTGCTAGTTACCAGCACTGTAATTGTTGCAGTGTTAAATTCCCAGTACAGCCATGAATATGGGGATTAGATCTGTTTACTGTTCCTATAAAGGAGATGCACAGTGTCTGATTCCTCGCTGCTGATGCACCTGGTGCTGTCCCTTCTGTGCCTCAACTGCTCCTTCAACACTGCAAGAGCCAACGTGACCATGGCAGGCTCCTTATCAGTCACAAAAAAGAGCAGCAAAAAACCACCAGAAAACAAAAGCAAGCATAATGAAGTGAAAGGTGTCAAAATTCACTCTCGGAAAAAAAAAAAGGTCCATTTTGGGAAAAGTGCAGCAATATTTAAAAACTCAATAAGATAACAAGCAAACTTATTAACACATTTCAAAAAGTTATTGTTAAACCCACAGCATTTACCAGCAGCTGCCACACTGTGGCATCCTATGATAACACAGTTTTTGGCTGTGTATTCAAAAGAAATTAACATCCAGAAGAACAGAAACAGTCCAGATAATCTACTGCAAGCTATATGGATAAATTCTGACCTTTTAATAGCAACAAACCTAAGATGGTCAATCTTTCCTCCCTCAGAAGGCTGATTAAATTGTCTTTTAGTAAAAAACACTTGATCTACAGCCTTTGCAGTTATCTATAAACCATTTCAAGGTTCTCAAAAAAATAAAAAAAAATAGTCCAGAGTATTGACAATGAAAAAATTGCTAGCTAAAAGCAAATGGAAAATTACTGTCCATGTAAAGTTCATTGGGCTGTACTGAGTTATTCCAATTTTTTAGTGGTATATTATTCATGCTGCTGTCTACAGTTTAACTCTAAAATAATAAGCAGTATTTTATCTTTTTACAAAGAGTGCTTATTTTATAGTCAAAGTAGAAATATTACTGTATCTTCTGCATACAGAAGTCACTAACATACTTTATGGTGGATGTTGAATAGTGCTAGAAAAAATTGAAAATCTTCTGAAATTATGCAGCACAGCTCCATTAATACGTAAAGATTTTATCATGATTAATGGTAGTTTAATGCATACTCAAGGAATGAAAAATAATTTGTCTCACATAATGGGTTACCACCTTGTCAGCTCAGGAGACTCAATTTTGCTGTAACCTTCCAATAAATGCAAGTGAGTCACAGGTTCATTAGCCACGTTCCTTGCATGACCTAGAAAAAAAAACAATGGAACTCCAATTTTCAAGTCCATCACTGGCCTGTTACAAAACCTTTTTCAATTTCTGGGTTCAACACAATCATGGGATGAATATACACTGGAACAGGGGACTGATCAGCAAGAACCACCCAGCTCACTCCTACAGCTTTGCAATCAGGTACCAGAACATCAGTTGTTCCAGATCATTCATTTTGTAACACATTCTTCTTCACAGGAGATAGAGGTATGGACACCTCCGTTTTTAATGGAATGGTCTTTGCTGTAAGCCAGCTGACAGAGTGCTCTTTCTGTGATGCTTTCAGAGGAGCTGGACTGTGTGGAATCTCCTTACACCTCGGCACAGCAGGTCTGAAGAAGCCACAGCCCAAGTCTTTTGTTACAGGTACAGGTTGGAAGGCTGCACAGTTTGTTCAGGTGGGGGGCATTGTCATCTCAAGTGCTGTAGATGGTTATCAGAGACCTATGAATTTGTTATCTCAGCTGGAAGAAAATTACTTTTTGCAAAATAGCTTGTCTCAGCTCTGATACCTAATGCAGTGTGAATTAAAGACAAGGAGGGCTGACGAGGCTGTGGGAGGAGCACAGTCGGATCTGCCACCACGCGTTTGGAAATGTGACGTGGCACATTGTGCGTGTGCTGCAAAGTGGCACTGTGGTGAGTTGGGCAGCCTGAGAAATAGAAGCCTCTTTCCCTGAGGTCTGCTTGACATCACATCATGAATAGCTATTAAATTGCTTTTAGGTTTATTCAGTGCACTCAGCAGGTATACAACAGAAAGGATAAAAGATTATGTGACAAATTAGGCACAGTGATCCTTCTCCCAATGTGGGAATGACTCTGAAACTTGCTCTCTGCTGAAATACAAGGTCACTGTAAACTACCCCAGCCAGCTTTGAAGCTGAGCTGGAGTTCAGAACAGTGCATCTGTAATGAGGAGATGCTCAGCCCAGACTGATAAAACACACACAATTCAGTACCTTCCGTACATTTACACCTCAGCCTCCAGGGGATGACAATTCCCTTAGGGATCCTGATTTCAGCACATTGCTTAGATAACCCAGAGACAAAAAACATACCCCAAACACCCTGCCCTGTGCCCCCAAAACAGTGAGGCTTGAGTGTATGAGAAAGGGCTTTTTCAATGGCACAGAAAAATGTCCAAAAGCCCCACTGAGCACTGGGAAAAGTGAACTCGAGTATCAGCCCACACCAAAAGCTGCCACATGCATTTTGGGTTTGTTGTGCCAGATGGGGTAACCAGGGCCAAGAAGATGGAGCAGCCTGGGAGCAGATCTTACCATGACCATCAGGACAACTGCTTCAGTATCTTCATCTACTTTAATTACTAAAGCTCATGCAAGCCAAAATCCCTCTCTGTTCTCCATACAGTCAATAATGGAGTTTGAGGCAGGATAAATGCATCAGCACCTTTTGTCCATACGTAGTGAAAGTGGTTCCTGGCAAGTTTTCCCCTCATTACTGTATTCAAAATAGCCCAGTCAATGAAGGCTGGATTTTTCAAAGATCTATAAAACCTAGGAAAGACTTTTTAAAAAGTTCTCAAAGTCAGGTGTCTTCCCAAACTTGGATAGTTTTTCTGTGAATTCTTTGATTTCCCTCCTCTTATTTCTTTCCTTACGTTTCAAAATTTTGTTACACTCACTTAACAGTTGTATCTCCTCTAAATCCATCCCAGAGTCTAAATTCAGAAGAGGGGAAAAAATAGTCACACGATATCTTTACCTTAGAAAAAACCACTCTCAAAGATCTAAAACACAAAAAAAAAATAAAATTGAGAGAACAGTCTTTCAGTCATCAGTTCACATGGCCACATTCTCCTGCTCACACTCAATGAAAACTGCCTTCAAATGATCTCACTGCTTAAAAAAAAAAATCTAAAATGCCATCAAGGATAAATAGATTCCCACAGTTTGTTTTCTGAACAGTAATCAACTTGATTTAGAAGTCCAAATACTAGTGCATACATAAAAATATTGTGTATAGTCACAGAAACAGGAACTTCTTTGCACTCCCCCCTTATCTACTACATTTAAAAAAACCCACACTAGCATAAACACAGATAATATGGTTACATCAGATCTTTCAATGCTGAGAAATTCAGAAAAAAAAAAGCAAAAAAAACACAGGTTCAGGATATGATTTCTTTATCAGAAGGAGTGATCTGAAAACAATCAAAGATGCATTAGGAAGGGTGACATGTTCGGTAAATTGGAGGCAAGACAATTCCTGTAAATCATGTTATATTAAATTTAAAGCTATCCAGGATATAGACAACAGGCTGCTCAAGCCAGGTTCTTTAGACTGACATCAATTAAAGTGTATATTTGTTTTTTCTTCTTGCTCCTAGAGTATGTCATGTCTTCCTGATAAGTTGTCTTTTCCATTTGGGGAGGGAGAAAGAATCAATGACCCTATCAAGAAGAAATTTTCCCTTGGTCAGAACAGCACTTCTAAGAGTAGTTCTTTGGGTAGCTCCAAAAATTCTGTTTTGCTGACTTCACCTCACAGTAAGCAAATAAAGTTTAGCAAAACAGTGACAATTTTAAGCTAAGACATTACTTTAAGAAAGTTTGTTGAGAAGAAAGGACATTTGTGCCATAGAACAAAGTAACCTTCCAGTGTTGATTGTCAGGGAAATTTAAGTATCCATAAAAAACTAAGACTTCCTTGTGGCTGAGGTGAAACAAACAGGTTCTAAAGTCAAAATAATGGATGTCTTCTTTGGTTTAAAGTAGGCTGTTCCACTGGCAGCATGTGGGGGACACAGATGTACCGGATGATGTTTTGTTTCATTTGGGGGAGCTGAGGGTTAGTACAGCACAGAGACACTGCCTAAATATTTATTTTATTTTAGTTTTTTTTTGTTTTGTTTAATCTCCTTCACTAAGTCAGTAATTCTTTTTGTCAGAATCTGATCACTTAGTAGACAAAGTGTTAGTATTTGCTAAAACTTAGCAGAGTCCAGGTGACACAGCAGCAATAGTGTCTGTTCAGAGATCACTGCTCAGGCACATTTATTAGGGGGAAAAAGGAAAAAGATTAGCCAGTGACCCTTGTACTGCCTTCCTAAATCATTCAAGAACAGGCATGATTTTACCTGAACGAGACAGATTTTTATTACTTTCCCTCTGCCAGTCCTAGGCCGTAGAAAATAGTCAGTAACATGAGCAGAGCACAGAAGTTCCCTAAACAATCTCAACCTGACTGCAAACCAGAAAGAAAGGCAGGAATTCCACTGGGGTTCGCTGTACAGCTCAGGGGGTTTAGGATAAGAGCACCGGATGCTGACAAAAAAAATGACAAACTCTGCAGAACCTTCGACTCTCCGTGGTTTTCCCACAGCAGTGATCTTGCCCTGCCAACCCTGAGTGTCACTGAGGGCACCCCAGCAGCGCCATCCCATAACCAGCAGCACCGCATCCCGAACTCTGACGGGCTGGGGACGAGCACAGCCAGGGATCACTGCAGGCAGCACAACGCACAAGATCACCTGGAAACTTGAAAAGATTATTGAGAGAAAAGAAAAGCTTTTTAATCCATCTAGGAGTCTTTTCTCTCTTGCTTTAGTGAGATTATGGCTTCATTCAACTAATCCCATTTCTGGGTTTCCAGCCCAGTCACCCACCTCCACTCCATCTAGGAAAGAATTTATTTATTTTTAAATACTCCTACCTTTATTTCTGGTGTTGTGCCTATTATCAATTGTTGTTTGGTTGCTTCTTGCATTAACACATTTCTTGACATACAAAAGTTAAAAATTTATAAAGAAGTGTAGTAATAGCCACACTCACATTTTCAATGATTTAAAAATGAATTAGAATAGTAGCAGTTGTGAGCCACCAGATTCCACTGTATCAACTTGGGATATTCTTAGTAAATGTGATTTCAAAGTCATTGCCTGTAGAGAATACAAGCTTTTTATTTAGTTCAGGTATCATATGATTTAATAGAGTAAAATAAAATTACCAAGATTTGGGCTAGTATTATTTAATCACTTAATATTAAAATATGAATCAAAAGAGAAAAGGGAAATTAGGAGACATCTCTACATGAATGTCATTGATTTTCCTACTGACAAGAGGAAGCCTTTTTTTCAATATTCTGAAAGAAAATGATACTAAACTCATCATCTGAAACAATAATAGACCAACGCAAAGTTGAGCAGCCAGGAAAGGATTTCACTATGCCCTAGATGCTCATACTAATCACTAAAACTGGGGGGAGAGAGAAAAAAGTGGGTTAAGATAGGTCCACAAAAAAACAAGGGCCAAATGTTTGCAGATTCAACTCTTCAAACTAAAAGATAAAATTCTGGAAAATGTATTTGCCATTAAAAAAAAACAAAACAACAAAACCAAAACAACAACATCACGATAATTAAGTTCATCTTGTGGCTAAGATTCAAGTCTATGGAATATAAAATGAGACAGAGCTTTATGGTGAAGGTATAACCCTCTGAAGATATTGTTTAGTACTCCTACATCCTTAACTGCATTAGTGTTAGCTTGAACATCTATGGATGCCTGTTGCTACTTAATTTTAAAAGGTTTCTAATCTTGTAATGAAACAGTATTTTTGACCAGCCACAAAGCAGAATCTGATTTGAGCATGATAATGTAATTAATCATGTATTTTAGTGTCTCATTTAAAAGAATTTATTCAGATTTGAAAAATACACTGCATGTTTATGATTGCATTACATAAAAAGCAAATAAATTACATAATTGAAAATTAACCACATGGATTATTTGTCATCAAATGGAATTACAAAGAGTTCAGAGATTGGTCCCAAACTGGTTGCAGTTTGACTCCTGTTTATAGTCACTTGCAGCTGTAGAATGAGACAAACACTGCTGCTTGAGTTTTAGTCACTTTGACAGTGCTGGGAAGGTGACTGGAAAAGTTGGGTCCATGGCAGTCAAGACACAAAACAGGTTTCACATTTGGTGGGCAAATACCAACATTACAGTGCAGCCTGTATGTATATGAGCCTTCATAGACTGCCAAAGGAATGAAAAAAGAAAAAGAGGAATTGTGCAGCATTTGGAGATGCACAGTACAGAATACAATTGTTCTGATTTCCACCTGCAAGTTTTACATCTTCAGATATCATCCAAAACATGAAGAATGTCTAGAGCAGGTATACTTTAGTATATTGTTTCTGAAAGTGCGCTGTTATCCACCCAGTCATCACCCACAACTGCAATAGCACATGATAATTAGCAGATGTAATAAACAGTTTTCAAATCATGACCCGCAGTGTTCACAGGAAAGCTGGAATTTTTGTGCGTTCCCGGACTGCTTTGGCACCTGCAGTGTGGAGCAGAGCTCCCTGGTGCTCATCTGAGGCCACACCTGAGGAAAGGTGAACAAGCACAGGCTGTGGGATGCTTGAAGAACACGGTACAGGTGAATGGGAGTGGGGGAAAAGCCAGATCCCAGAATATGGCTAAGGGAAAAATGCAGCTCAAAAGAAGGAGGAATCTGAGATCATGCTGAGATTAAGAGCCCACACTTCATCACCTCTGCTAGTGGAACTTCTGACTTAGAAAAACTCAGCTCTTCTGCTTCCTTTCCTGTCCTTTCCCTGAGGAAGGAGGTGACAGGCTGGTTTGGTGGGCATCTGTTCAGCCATGGGCAGCCCACCACAATCCTTATCTTGCTCACTTCCTCCTCCTTCCTTAGTGGATGCATCTCCTTTCTTCCCTGCCTTCCATGTCCTTCCAATTTGTCAATCAGCACAACCTTTCCTGACATGTATTTTGACCTTTAAAATTCACAGGTAAAATAACATTTTTTAATCCAAAATAATTCACTGTAAAACCTTGCTCTATTTATGAGGAAGGAGCTAGGCTACCCACATCAATATTTGATAATGTGTTCTGCCAAATTAGTCAGAGATAAATTAGTCATGACACTCTACAGAAAAAGCCTATTTGGTTTCTAAGAAACCATTTATCAGGCATGGTATTATGATGAACAGCACATCAAAATGTGGTGCCAGAGGAGCAACTGTAGCAAAAGTTCTATCCTTTCATTTTTTGTGTAATTCCACACTGCATAAAGATGAGATCATCTGACCCTCAAGAGAGCAGCATATTCATGCAAACATGCACTGAAACCATCTTGTCAGATTATCACCCAAAACCAGGACTAAGCAGATTTTACCTATAACTAGATTTTTTCAAGTCTTCAAGTACCATCAGTCTTTTCCCCATTGTGTCAGTCAGCTCAAAACCAGAGCACTTACTGGATATATCAGATTCTTATAGGGAACTCTCCCACACCACCTGATCTTGGCCCATTGCATCTGCTCTCCCCTTGAATTCATCTTCTGCCTGTGACCTTATAAATTTGCATCTCCTCCAAGTATCCAGAGCACCTCATTGTCTTGGCTTACACCTGTAGTGTCTGCAGCTTGCTAAATGAAGAAAAAATATTAAAATGTACACACTGCAGCTGTCTTGCATGGCTGTACAACAAAGATAATTCTCTGACTGGCATCATTTTTAAACAACTCTCCTACTGGTCTGTGTGTCTTTGTGTGCTCATTTTCAAGCATTATTAAAGATTTGATTGCACACCATTTGAAGCCTCTGGGAGAGCTATTGTCCAGCACCTGACACTTCATCCCTCATCTAAGGAAAGGCTTCCAAAGCCACTCAGTGCAATTGTGCTGCTCAGTTGATAGGAACAATTACTTATTTTCTTGTAGACCAAATTGTCTTCCTGGAGTTCAATGAAATGTGGATCTGGATGCAAGGCAGAACTAACAGAGATGTGCTTAGGAAAAACATCCATAAAATGTGCAAGTCTGAACAATTTATTCCTTTCAGAACAGATATATTCAGTGAAAGGCCTGAAAGGAAGGTCTTATGAAGGTAAATTAAATACATTACCTTCCATTACTTTGTTTTTATTCTATGTGGAAAAGTGGCTATTTTATCAGGATGAAAAAAATAAAGTAAGAAGAGATCTAGTTAATTTGAAAGTCAAACTCAACTCTAATGATTTTTGTAGGCTCATGAGGTCAAATAATTTTTTCCATTTGTTTTGATCTTGCCTGATGCTGAATGATCTGAGTGAATAGAATAGAACAAGTGCTTCTCAGAAGTACTTGCAGCTTTGTATACTTAGTTATTTTCTATATGACCTTTGGCTTTGGTAATAGAGATTCAAGTTCTGGTAGGAGATGAGAAGAAATGAGCAAATGATTAAAAGCACCAGCACAATCCCAATTTGCATTTGGAAAGGCCAAGTGATAAATACTGAGGTCTATAGGCCCTATGTGAAATTCAAGGCATCAGAGACTGAAGTAGCAGAAAGAGGTTTAGAAAATCTTCAAAATTTAATGTCTAATTCCATTTTATCCAATATCTATTACAAAAATTAGAGGGAATGCCATTGAAAGAAAACTAGAGGAGAAGCAGTAGTTCTAAGGCTCAGATCACTGTTATTAGGATTCACAAAAATCTACAGGAAGTATTTACAGTCTGCCTGAAGGCAGATTTTATGACAGCACTTAACATTGTCCTATTACAAATCATCACAGAAAAATTCACACTAAAGTTATTTTCCAGTTTTTGCTGCAGGAAAAGGGCACCAAGGAGCCCTCCCTCCCATAAATAACTGCTAAGAGCAAGAACTATTTGCCAGGAAGCCAGCAATTTTTCACTTAAATCCCTATACTTCTTTTCAAAAAGGGGACTTCACAAAATTTCTGCTTTTAGTAACAGAGGCAGTTTTTAAGAATGTGCACATTGGTGGCATATGATTAATCAATTCCCCCAACTCAGATTTCAATACCCAGCCAAAGCAGGCTGCATTAGCCCTCCCTAACCAGTCATGGGCATTTTAACCAAGTTCAGAAGGTGGCTGTGATGGACTCACTGCTCATGCACTACTCTGAATAAGTAAAGCTTGACAAGGTCTTTCCTACATGAAATGCTACTGCAATTAAAATGTGTGCTTGAGTATAAGAATCACTATAAAATGCCTTGAGTTCTCAGAAGAATCATTTGTTTCAAATTATTTTCAGAACAATATTATTGTCAGCTTTTTGCAGCTGGTATTTCAGGCAGCATTTCCTCTATTCACATAGTGCTGGAGAGATTGGAATTGCTTTCTTCATAATTATTACATAGTTATTTGCAGATTCACAGAGTGCTAAAGTCCACATCTCATTCAGGAATCAAAACACTCAATATATTCCAGAACTCCTTCAGAAATTCCCATTGAAAGGAAAAATCAAAGCACCACATTCACTTCTATTGACTTCCATCTAGAAAGTGTGATCTCAGAAATGTGTCAGACTTTGGAGACCAGAAGACAGATAATCAGGTAATTGCCTTCCATCAAATTGGTCTGAGACTCTTCATGACACTGAGATGATTCACAGTTTCTGAGGCCATTCTCTGCACTCATTCCTTCTAAGAAAAACTCTGCTGACACAGTTCTAGAGCAGATTCCACTTAAAAAGTGTCCTATAGGACTTAATTATCAGAAGAATTTACAGCTCTCCCCATAAAATCTGTTGTAAGGGAGAAAAAAGAAAACCTTTATTCAAGTTTTCTCTGCAAATCTCATCTTTGAGATACCTGCTTCCATAAAAAAGATACCACATACCCCTTCCCCTTAGAAATCTGTGCATTTTTGTTAATATCCCTGTAAGAGGTAGGAAAAATTCAACTTGACCTGGAAGCTCATGCTGCAATCTAAATGGGAGTCTCATCACCACAAAAAATCCTTACCTAATGTTTATATTTCGACTAGATAACTTTCTGCAGAATATAAACCAGACAAATCCATTTGTCCCTCAGGCTGATTGTAGAGAAGGTCGGGGAGAGCTTGTTCTAATGCATTCAGATAAAATAGGGTCACATCCAAAGCTGTCATAAACCACCATTGTTCCACGCACTTTAAGCAAGCTACGAACACCACACTATCTAGGCAGCTGCTCTGTTATCCTCATATGTGCAAGCATTTTAAAATTTAATATATTGACAATAAATTTCAACATGTGAAATCAGATTGACTACAGTTTCCCTACAATGACTCCATGATATGAATAAGCAGTATTTGAAAACACTGTCAGAATCATTCTTACAAGATGAACCCTTGGCAAACCTTTAACATTTGTCAAACATTAATTATTTTTGGTTCATGTGAGTTATTAACATTTTGATGAGTTAAAATGTGGCCATTTCAATATAAGCACAGTAAATAATTTACAATTCAAATAGATTCAGTTAATTTCATTTAAGAATGGAAATGAGGCTTTTAGTTCCCCACAAGTCCTAAACATACTTTTACTTACAAAGCAGTTAGAAGAATTAGAACATTGAATGTTCCTGAGAACAATTCATTTACAATTTTAGCCAGGAGCATTTGTAGCAATCATTTGAAAGACAATAAAATGAACAGAAACAAAAAACATTTTTATTCAATTCCAAATCATCAATTTCCTACCATTAAGGTTTTACATTGACATAATACTTGCCTTCTGGCTCTTTTCTGAGTCAATTATATAATCTGCATTTGACAGAAATAAGATTTGACTTAGATATTGAAACTTCATCAACAAAAGGATGAAATTATATCTCAGTGAAAACAAAAACAACTGAGGTTTTTAAGACAACTTAGATTTCACAATGACTTCTTTGCCTCTCGTGCTTCTTTCCCTTCCCAATACAATGATCACTTTCCCCATGTTTGATTATCTGATGCACTGCTGTAGTGTTTTCTGCTCTTCCCTCATCTCCCCTTATGACACAGATAAAGGAATATATTCTTTACAAGTATTTCATGAAGTTTTTCCTAACCAGTTCCATCTTAGGTGCCTTGGTTCACATTCAGTAGCAAGTCAGTGAGAAACTTTCTCCACTTATCTGTGGAAGAGAGCAATACTTTTTTCTGTACTTGTTCTAGTGTCTTACCAAAAGACTTTTTTTTAAAAAACCCCACTGCTTTTTCTTATTAATAATGTTTCTTAACAGTGACTTCATAGACGAAAAGCTGTCTAGTCATGGAAGAGTAGACAACCACAAAACAAGATCACAGTGAGCAAAAATATGCCATCATCCCGTCAACAGAAATGGACCTTGCAGAGAAAAGTAGGAGCTATTATCTTTTTCTTCACTACTTGCTTTGTCTTTGACATTATGAAAATTCTCTAAACACATAATAAACCTGCTTCAGACACAAAGGCACTTTTAAGTCACCAGCACCAATAAAAATAAGTCAGAAAAGACTCCCCTGACAGAGATTCTACCTCAGTGGGAGGCCAGATGGGTCTCCAGCAGCTAAAGAGTATCAATGGTTTGAAAATTCCAAAGCAGACTCTCAAGGAGAATCCATTCTTTGGACCACCTAGCAATGATACTCTGTGGTTAATAACCAAGAAACATTAGGAACACCTGATAATGGGAACCACGCTTTATATGGCTGCAATTACAATTAATGTGATTGAAAAAATATTAGGAAAAATAACTTTTGTTGTACTATCTGCATCTTAGATTTTAAGCAATTCTTCCCCATCAGAAAATTTTTGCCTATGATATGCTTCAGTAATTCAGTTTGCTTCATAGCATGCTCCAACTCTTTGCACTAAGGTACAAAATCCTACCCCTCAAAGAGGCTCATTTGCTTCCCCAAAATAAACCTACAGACCCGCTCTTGATTTAAAATGTTTATCAGTTACATGGCAAAAATGTGTACTTAAAACCTAAGAGATTTCCTTTTCTATTTTCTCCTGTTAAAAAGAATGTCCAAGACAGACTTTGTAAGGAGTAGTTCCACAAAAGATCACACTACTACCCAAATATTTCTGTATATATCTTTTGTCTTCCACTTGATTCTGGAAGTGTTTACATTGTTGAAAGCAAAGACCAGGTTGGGTGCAAAGAATGGAAGAAGTAGGTGCAACCACAACCTGGCAACAGAAGAGGCAGCAAAAGCAAGAACTGGCCACTTACCTACAAAAATGACATTTCAGCACTTGAAAAAGCTTCATAAAATTCCATCATTTAAAAAATGATGAACACATCATAATGATGTCATAATGAACACATGAATGCTGAATTTTTCACAAAAAATGATGGCATTGCCCCATCTCAAAATCTGTATTTTCAGGTGTTTTGGTCTTTTTTTGTCTGAAGTGGATTTGGACCATAATTGTAGAGTCTGAAACAAAAGTAGGGCACTAAGGAAAAGTTTCAATAACGCTAAGTTTCATCATTAAGGTCACTTTTTTATGCAGATAAGCCATGGACGGGATCAATTATATCTCAGCCTTTTTCAAAGCTAAGTCATTGCAGAGCAAACACTTTAAAGTGAGAAAAAAACACCTAAATTCAAGTAACATCACCTTTTTGGTGATTTGGCATTTAAGACTCTACAAGGCGCATATCCATGAGAGGTTACTTTTTATCTTTTCAGCATATTTCCTCTTGTACACAGATTAAACCCCAGTGAAGAAATAGCTCCCATGCTAAAGAGCACCAAAAAGAGCTCAGAAAATCCCAGCAGTGGAATACAACTTGAAAACATTAAGGCTAGAGATTTACTCTAAAAGTGTTGTCTTGTATTACCTAACTTATCAATCATCATCTGATGCCTTAAACAGGCAGTGTCAAAACACATCAAATAATATCTTCTAAGTCATTTATATTTTACTCAGCAGGAGGGAGCACTTGGAAGACTGAGGACGGTGAGGATACACACACACATCACGATCTTTAACCCGCAATAAAACAGGCCCAGGATGGTTTATCTCTCCTGCACATCCCATTTCCAGGGGACAGGTTTAATGCTTGAAACACTGGCTCGTTCTTAGGGCAGTGTATCCAACAGAGACAAAAAGCGCTATACACAGGTATGGAAATAAAAAACCAAATAAACAAATAAATAAAATAGGCAGGGTAGACAACCTGCCACATCCACATTCCCTTTTAAAATTCAGCAAGGAATGGCCTCTTTTAAGGAACCACTTAATTGAAAACGTCTCCCACACAAGCTCAATATCACTTTAAAACTTAACCAATAATTGGCAGCACCTGATCTTGCAGAGTCCTCTGTCAGATATTCCTTTAAGAGTGTTTTAGCAGATGTGCAGAAATTAAGTCTAAAAGCTCACAGGCTTTATTTCAGAAAGATTACTGTCAAATATAAAAACCTTTTTTTTTGTTTTAAATTTTGTAAAATGGTATTTCAAGACAATGCATTTCATCATGCAATGTTTGGATAAAATACTCAAAACTGAAGATTTGAATACAATGCTCAAATATAAATATTCAAAACCAGAAAATTTGAAATAATATTAAATGACTCACTTCCTTCAGACTGATTTTTTTCCATTTCATGGAAAATTCAAAATCTAATTTTATGCTTAAACAAATACATGTCACAAATTTCCATGGGTGAACTTCAAATTTTTAAAAACTGAGGCAAATATAAGTACTTTGAAACTTAGAATTTCTAAATCCTTTAGACAGCAAAGCATAAAAAATAAAGCACAGTAAGAAAACAGAAGTGATAAAGATCTCTTTAGATTACCACCTTCTAGGTCTGTTCTCTATAATTATGTTCTCAGTTACATTTCAAATGCCCTTCTTGCTCTTCCTCTCATCTGCCTTCTAGTCACCACCAGAAATTCATTTCCTTCAGATATTGTCAATATGGATAAAAATTATGTATCTCTAATTTTTATCAACATAGGGAAAATAACCCCAAGCGCTGTACCAATTAGTTATCTTGTAAGCTTTAAAATAACAATAATGAAAAAAATATTAAAAGCTAACACTCGTATCACAGTGCCCTTCACTAGCAGAGGAAGGCTATCACTCAGGAAGCTCACATTTCCATTAGATCTAGCCACTGAAAACTGAAACTTAGATTTTAAATTTTTAATTTAATTGAATTTGCTGCTGCAACTGCATGAAGCATATCCACATTATTTCTTATTCAATTTACTCTGATAATGATTTGAGTCCCTGAGTCCTACAGCAGTCCCTGCAAAGCTTGTCTTGGCCAACAAAAGATATCCTTATTTATGATGTCACTTTGCCCATCACTCTCTCCCAACATGAATTGTGCAATGTTATTGATTTGAGAATGCTCCTGGTTAACTCTCTGACTGCCCCTCGCTAACAGGAAGAGAATTTTTCTAGTGAAAATTCCCTGAAATTAAATGAATCTTGGGTCATTTCCATTCATTTGCCTCTGACAGATATAACTTTAAAACAAAATATTGCTCTGTGGACTGAGAGAAAGAACTATATTTTAACACATTCTGTTTATTAACCAACTTCCCCAAAGTGTGCAGAAGGATTTTGACAGAATTAAACATCTCCAGCATTCCTGGTGTTAAAGAGATTGTGGACAGGCCTATGGCCTTTGATGTTTTATGGAACAATATCAGGGAGCACCTAAGTGCAGTGTTTACATGGGTGTTCTAGAACTCCAAAAAGGACATTACATGAAATGGATTTTAGCTGACTTATCACCAGATTGTTAAATGCAGATCTGCACAGAAAAGCAGAATTTGATCCATACTAAGGATATTCTTAATTTAATCAATTGTCAGTTTTCGGAACTGGAATATTGTTCAGCAATGTAAATGCATGCACTTATTTTCATTGCCTAAATTAATCCTGAAAATCTGCACTTCAGGCTTCAATACCTATAAATGGATTTGCTGTAAGGATGATAAACCGTGGTGAAGCTTCATCGTAAAGGCATTACATTGAATGATTATTCTTAGGTTATGCATCATTGATGGAAGGCTCCACAGTCTGCATGTGCAGATTTTTGTGTGGTTTGGAAATGAAGGCACACATACAAGCAGACACAACAATTTAAGAAGCCCAGAAAATGAAAATGAATATGAATGTTAATGCCCAGCAGTATTCCATACTGCCCACATGGACGTCAGTAAAATCAAATATGTCCTACACAAAAGTAAGCATAAAGAACATTTACAGTTCAAGGAAGGAACCACTGTATTCTGTTATAAAACATGGTTTCACCCCTAAGAGAAAGGAACAAAGGGTTGAGCAAGACAACTCCAGTCATCTTCACTGATCCTTTCAGGCCTTGGGGCTGGAAAACTGAAGCGAGTTCTGTCCTGTCCTCTGACAGGGAACTGCTGCAGATCACCGAGATCACACAGCATCTTCCCAGTGCTGGCATGGCTACAGCCTGCTGCATCCTCAGAGCTCCAATTAAAAAAAAAAATTATTCAATATTTAGCCAGAGAGCTCCCCACAGCAGATACTAATGCAGAGATGGGCAAGTAAACCATGGGAAAAATTGTGTTGTCAAGGAGATGATGAAGCAAACCTGTGCGAGAAAAAGCATCAAAGCTGTTCCTGTCTGGCTGTCACTGGGGTAGCCTGCAACTCCTGAGATCTCCTTTTTCCCTACAGCAAAATATCATCCCTCCCCCACAGAGTCCCTAACTGTCCTGTCATCACCATTCCTGGAAAGAGCAGAGGGGACAGGAGATGCAGGGCCTCTTCCTGGAGCTAACGGGATGGACAGGGGAGAATCCCAACACCAGAGTGGGATTCTGGAGTCACATCCAGCAACCTGCTTAGTTATCCTGCTTTTAGTGGGGATTTCACTGTGAGATCAGGGACTCCATGTGCTGTGTTTTGGTACAATATAAATACACTTACAGTTTATGGAACAAAATGGTGAAGTATATAATCCCACAGACACACTTAAATATACCTTAAGTAAATAAATAACTGAATAAACCAAAACCAAACTAAACCAAAAATCTTCAAAAAAAACCAAATCCCAAAATCTCTCAGCATTAAAAGATCATGAGTTTAGAAAATCCCAGGCTTAACATAAACTGGTTTAATAGCTCTGGATTGTACTGGTAAACACAAATCAAATCTTTCATGCTTGCTTGCTTAAAGACTGAGAGTTGATCTAGTCATAAATAATAATTCTGGAAGACACTTTTTTAATGTGAATAAATAATATCTTGGAAAAAAAAATCATCAAAAGTCATACTATGTTTTTTTAGTCAACTTAAATAAGCCATACTTGACTTACTCCCAAGCTGAGACTCTATGATCCCTTTTTTATTTTCATGGAGGATTTTTTTGCAGTGAAGTCACAGACCCTTGAAAATAAAATATTATAATGAAAACTCTATGAGAACCTGAAATATAGCAGCAGCAATAGTGCTCTTGAGTATTGAGAAAAAGTTCATTTAGCTACCTTAAAATCAGAGCAATAGCCAAACAGCACAGAATGACATCAAACCTAAAACACAGCCTCATTTTAACAGAGGAGAATAAATTCATCATCCTGGCAGTCAGTAATTTTATAAAAGCTCCTCTTCTCATTATGCCTGTTAGTGTTTTAACTACAGATGAAAAATAGAACCAATTTTAGGCTATTCCTGGCAGACTGAAGTAGGTCTAAGGGTAGCTAACCAGATGGAAGAGGCTTACTTTTAAAGCACTATATTTTACCTTCCGTTCCCCCTGGCACTGAAAAGAGAGGAGAGCACTTCTGAAAATTTCAGGCTCTGCTTGTAGAAGCAGTAATATATGTTTAGCTAAAATGATTTTAAATAGGCTGTGGTTACTGCTGAATTTACTCCAACAAAAACAATTGGAACATGTTTCATGTAGCACAAGAAATGGCTGGGAAAACAGGAATCTTTGAAGGATACGAGTTCAGGTTTGTACAGGGAAATCTGTACTGAAGCACAAGGCCATAGGTCAGGGAAGGTTTATATGGAGTATGCCAATTTTTATTTAAATCTGCTCTCAGCAAAACCCTAGTTCTGGAATAGTAATGAAGTTGCTCTCTTGGCTGGTGGTTCGAATCTTACCTCAGGTACTTGAAAATAAATTCAGTCTCCTGAGCACCCAGTGCAGAGTGGTTATTCTAAGTCTTCGCACATGCTGAGCCATTAATTAATGATATGAGTACAGAGTGTGGAACATTCATTCAGCAAAAATCTCTGCACATTTTAACAGGCCACAGTCAACAGGACTCAGGTGACCCTTCCTACTCCATCCCTCTGATAAAATACCCCTGCCAATATTCATTGGGATCCGGTTCTGATCACACTGACACCAGTATAAATTCAATGACAGCTGAGATAAGCATAATGCTCCCCATCCAAAGCAAGTTCCTCACACAAACTTCAGATTTGTCAATCACTTTATCTTGGAATGGTCACTAAAAACCTCTATTAGGCATTTAGTAATAAAAGTATATGTTAAAAATGCCAATTTTTTACCATGTTAAAATGTTTAAACATATTTGGATTTTTTTCTTTTTTTGGTGGATACCAACATGAGATATGTGGTAAGAACAATTGTTTTTAGATTGATTGTTAGGGACCTAATAAGTTTCTGAATTTGCCACCAAACTGATGCAAAGTGCAGTGTCTAAAATAAATTCCAATAAAACCTAAGAAAAGACATCTAGGAAATCTAGCAAAGAAATTATAGTTATTCAATAAATCATAAGTTTATTTCCCAGTTGTTAGCATTCTGCAATTGGAACTTGCAGAAATGACACATTTGAGCCCATAGCTCGTTCTCTTTTTGTACTTGCACTGGTTTTGTTTACAGAAGCTGAGTGAAATCCATGGGGGAAGATTTGCTTTCAGATATACTGCCCACCACCAGGAGCTGCGCTCTGATAGCTTTCTGATATGACCACTTGCCTGGAAGGCATCTTGGTCTCTTTCATATATATCAAACTGAATAGAAGTTCCTTTGATATCCAAGTCTTTAAGGGATAAAGATCAAACTTACACCTTTAGAGTGAAAAAATAAATAAGGCTAGATGAGGGTTTTAGGAAGAAGAAAAACTGAACAAGAACCAGAAATTGGGAATGAAGATTCTGGAAAAGAAAGCACAGAAACATCCAAACCTGCACATACCTAAAGATGTGTTTGGCAGAGGCAAAGTGTGCAGAGAAGCAGCAGAAAATCAGTCAGAAACTTTCCTTCTCTTATAAAACTTTATTTTAGGCTAATAGTTATGGTAGTTTTGCTGTAGACAGAACCAGCGGCTTTGCACAGTTCACTGACTGTGATGCTCTGCCCTTACACATTTTTAGAGTTTTATGACTTTTATCTTATTTTTAGATAGTTGTTTTAGTTCTATGTTGCAATGACTACCAGAGTGCTTTCTTATTTCTGCTCCTTATAGCTGTGGAAATGTGTCTGCATTTTACTGTGTAAGTGTCCAGCATGAATAAACAGGGAAGTTAAGCAGACATTCTGATTTTATTTTCATTGCACAGTCTTAGCAATAATGCTCCTGGGACTTGTTCATCTATTGCATGGACTGAATCACCCATTTATATTTATTTTGAGCAATGGTCTCTTAAATGCCCATGTATTTGTATGCCCCTGTGGTTCAGTGTGCAGGGCACACAAAATGAGGGTAAATACTAGGGCAGGGGTCAATTGGTGAGACTGGAGAGGTGTAAAATGATTCTAAAAAAATTACAACTTGTAGTCCTTTCCACACATCTTCTCATTTAAAAAAAAAACCAAAACAACAAACCAAAACAAAGAAAATTAGCACTTCAAAAAAACATAAAAGTAAATACAACAATTTTATTGACCACTTGTTTGACTTTCATGAATGGTGATTGCACTGAAGGTTTTCAGAGGACTCATTAACAGTATTTCATCCTTGCCATGTAAAACACAACTTTCTAATCCAGCTAATTAGAATAGAATCCAGATGATGTTTCACTCAGCAGTAAATTATGCTCCTGAATCCAGTATTTCATCCCTAGTTATGATTTAAAAATACCACCCAATTATTAGCACTTCCATAGACAACACTTACCAGCTTATAATACTCACTCATCTCGGGCATTGCACATTTAGGTTTTACAACATTCAAGTCATACTTGTCAGGTCATATTCATCTCAAGGCAACTCAGTTCTCTGGGCAAGACAAAGTTTTACTTCTCCAAAGATAAAAGGAGACAGACTAAGAAATTAATCTAGTAGCTGTAAGAGGAAGCCAGGGGAACTGTAATGGAGCCAGGCGGAGATCCTTGAAGATGTGCCTGGTAATTGCTGCTGACACCAGATCGACCTGGTAATTACAGATATTCCTACTAATTACAGCTGCTGCAGCCCCACACAGACTCATCTGTCCATCAGAGACGGTGTGGCCACAGTCAGCTCCCCGTCCAATGCTCTCAGGCGTGCAAAGCACTCAGAGTTTGGGCCATTTGTTTGCCCTGTGGCAGTGCAACATCTACAACACAAAATCCAGTATCACATAATTGGAAGGCAGAACCCCTAAAGCAGAGAGCTCTACTGGCTTGTCCAAGGCAGGTACATGGAATTTTGCTTGTGTTCTTAGGGAATTCTGCCTCCTTGGTTTGCACTTCCAGGAAAGCATTATGTTGTTGATATGTCAGCCCGGCAAAGCGTTTAAATATACACCTCATGCAAAGACATTTTGGCAGATGCACAAAAACCAGAGTGCTGCCAGACTTTCTTCAAACTGGCCTATACAAATACTCACTTTTGGTCCAGAATCCTGTTTGTAAAATGAATTACTGTTTCGTTTGTGTCACCAGTCACTCAGTTTTGCAGCCAGGGCTGCAGTTTCAGACAAGTCACACATCTTGAGAAGCAATTAGACGCATAAATGAAAGGGAAGAGCCTCGCCATAATTATTTTTACCTCATAACGTGGTATTTATATGTCAAGAAGAATTTTAAGAGTGAAGGTGATCTTTGCAGCTGCTGAAGGCCATGCAGTGGCTGCTTTTACACAGCAAACTGAGCTCTGCCCACGCAGCTGCACTGATTCTTGTGTGGGCTCCTTGGGAGCATCAGTGCTGAGGATTTGTCATGATTGTGCTCCAGACTGACTGAAGACAGGGATCAGAGATCAGCAAATCCACGGGACTGCAGTCTGCAGGTGCTCAGCCATGGACAGTCACATACCCAAGCTCAACCTGCACACATTGATTAGAGCTCAGCCTCAACAGGTTGGCATCTACCTTCTCATCCCCATTTTTTGTGCAGTCTGTCATTAAGTGACTGCTCATAATCTCATTATAAATTCTATTTCTTCTTAGTGAACTCTTAAAAATTGATGACAAGGCAGGAATTGGCTAGTCCTCCTGGGAAACAAGTAGAATTTCAACCTGAAATAGAGCAATTGTAATTTTTTAAATTTTTTTTTTTTTTGGTAGCCTAATGTGACTAACCTATTATTGTATAGAGCGTATTAGGCAATTTTTAAATTTTGACTGGAGAATACCCATCTGTCTTCAACTACTCTTGTTCATTTTGAAAGAAATATTTAAATCTTTCATAGGTACACCCAACCTCTTTCCCATGAATGTTAACAAGAATTGAAAGCACCTGCCTACAGCTATACAACTGTCGAATGAATTAATATAAAGTACAATACTGTGAAGGAGATGCTGCCCACAATACAGTACACATGCTGCCTGTGTGTGTATTAAAA
This sequence comes from Pardalotus punctatus, assembly GCA_013400915.1. Lineage (NCBI taxonomy): Eukaryota > Metazoa > Chordata > Aves > Passeriformes > Pardalotidae > Pardalotus > Pardalotus punctatus. The sequence continues at coordinate 87,112 of VZTX01015872.1, forward strand.
GCACCACATTCTTCAGGCCCTTCAGGCACTCTGCAATCGCAGGGCAGGATCCAGCCTCACGCAATGCAATGTGTGCAATAAATGTAATATAGGGACACGCACATCCCAAATTGACTTTCTTCACTGAATGGCACATAAAACCTGGAAATACTGACAACTAAGAATGACCTTTCTTGTTATGTGTGTATTGATTGTGCTTTTTACTACTTAACGGACGCCTTTATGGTGGGACCGTGCTATAGAAGATCAATTTTAAGGGTTAACCTTGGCTCTGGCAATTTTTTTGGTTATGAATCAGGATTAAGTACTACTTTGATACTTCTGTGGGATGAGTTTATATATGTTTGAAATTATTTTCATATTCTTAACACTTACAGAAAAGTCTAGTGGAGATAAGTGCAAATTATGGAGAAATTATGATGGAATAGTTTTTTTTAAAAAGACTTGAACTTCGATTTTAAAAATATTTCTATTTATTTTTAGTTTATCCTTTAATTATTCCCATCTTTATAATGCTAAAGATTCTTTCAAATTATCATCATTGAGGACAATGTTATATTCTATATTCTACAGTGCTTTTCTTGGAAAAAAAGAATTTAAATATATCTTAACAAGAAACCGTGTTCTTATGACATCAACATTTTTGAGATTTTTTGCAGCAAAAGTTCATGTCAAATTACCACAGAATTTTAAACTTCAAAACATTAAAATGTGAAAAAACAGCTCCCCCGAAATCTAGGTGTTACACTAGAAAGAGCCATATATTGTAATTCTGAAATGTTTCACTATAACATGAACAATTTTCTCTTATTTATACATGTTTCTTAGTTCAACATAAAATATGATTTCCAATTTAAAAATATGGGCCTTTTCAAACATCTACAAATAAAATATTTTTATATCTTTAAATAATTAGCATTTAAATACACTGAAAATCATATCTTTTCAAGTTAGGAGTTAGCTTTTTTTAGGAGTTAACTTTTTTCCTGAAGACAAAATTCTCAACTATTATTTCTAGTCATTTAATTTCTAAGATCCTATTTTAATGTTATTTATCACTTGCAGGTTTCATTAAAAAACATCCCTAGAGTTTAGTGCAGTAATGTTGCCTTTAAAACCTATTTGTTTGGTATCCAGAAGAAAAATCCCTCTCTTGGTAAAATAAATGGCCTGCAAATACCTGTAAATTAGACCAAGATATATAACAAGGTGACATTTATCAGTAATGCTTTATCCTGCAAATGGCTGAGCACACTGGCCTCAGACCAGCCAAACAAGTAATCACTGTACAGTGATTAATTCAGCCATAAATTCTTTAGGTTATTAGAGGGCAGGACTCAGTTCCAGCAGATGGATTTTATAAGAAGCCTGTTAGGAAATGCACAGTGGACTTGAAACTTAGTTCTGATGTATGAATATACACAGGAGTGAGACAAAATTCATACATTCACCCATGAATTCATACAGAAAATAGACAAAATGTCAGGGTGGTTCGATGAAGTGTCCCAGGAACATTCCAGCTGTGCCACGAGCACAAGCTCTGTTCTACCTGAGCTCCTCAGCCAGAGCTCTCTCAGGACATTCTGGGATGTATCTCAGGGCCAGTGCACATGTGTCTGAGATTTAAACACACAAACTCAGACTTGGTGAAGCTGAAACCAGAAAATCAGCAAGGAGAGAGTAATCAAAACAAACAAACCAGGAACCATTACTGATTATGTGTGTTTCATCAGCAGAGGCTGTATTTCTTTTAAAGGGCCTTTTTCCCCCTCAGCACATGGACCTCAACAAAAAAGGGGAACAAAGTCCATGGCTTGGAGGAGATTGGAGCAATAACTCCATCCACCACCTCAGTTATTCATCTGTGACTCTTGGCTGCTTTATAAAGCAGAAATTCGAAGGCTATTGTCAACTACTTTTGCTACCAGTTGTAAATATGCAATAAATACATTGAGGTCATAGGGCTTTATTCCTTGAAAAAAATTAAGGGAAAGAGAAATTTCACCTGTCTTGACTGAATGAGAACCAAAGTGCCTTTCTAGGTCTCTATGTGTTTGCACCAACAAAAAACCAGAACACAGAAAATCTTGCAAATGAGAGACTTCATTATTCCTAGACAAGTCTGTAGAGCTGTCTGGATAACACACACACACATGTGTATACATACATACATACATACATACATATATATATATAAAATAAAAAATATGTAAAATAAGATGTCATTTATCAGTAATGCTTTATTCAGCATTTATATTTTATATATTTACATATACATACATATGTGTATATATATCCACACACACATATATATATATATACACACATATATATATACACACACATATATATATACACACACACATATATATCTACAGAGCACTGACATGATACAATTTTAGACATAAGAGGAAGAGCAAAGCTTTAAACCACAGGCTTTAAGTTTAATTACTTTCTTTACTTTTTTCCTCACTGCATTCACTATTTCACAAAAGTGCTGAAACCTACCAAGTGCCCTCAAAACATGAATTACTCATGAACAAGTTACTTTTGAACTGCAGCAAACCAGCGTTTCTTCTTGCAGCAACCCTGCACAGAAAATCACCAGGAACTCAAACTTATCCAGGAGTTCAGTGCTAAAATACAGGGAAGCTGTCTGCAAGCCAGTCGCTTAGAATCGGCTCAAAAAGTCCAAAATAACTGAATATTTCTATTCTTTACAAAGCAGCCCTTAGCAAAGCTGGCAAGGCTGCACAGGAATGGGCTGTGATGCTCTCACACTGTTTTTCCATGTTCCTGCTCTGCCCTCTCCTGGGACAGCGAGCTCACTGCTGAGCCAGACCTCAGCAGCTCATGGCACGGGCAAAAAAACCAGGGAAAATGGGGTGCAGGACTGTAAACACACTGTGGGTCACTGCACCTTTCTGAACATCAAGTAGAAGAAGTAAAAATCTAAAAAGTAAAACAATTTGGGCACAGGTCTGCTATTTACTGTCACATTCCAATTAAAACATTTAGAAGAAAAGCACAATGTTTTTCTCAAATGAAAAGAAAAATGTCGTGGTAATATTTCCGTTTTTTTTTTTTTTTTTAATTACTTTTTCTTTCAAATTTGAACTTCAAAATAAATAACTAGTTTTTACATGTTTATGTGGATTTGTAAACAGATTTTTTTAAGATCCAAAACTGTGTGCTGATTATATGGGTTTGTTTTAAATGGCTTACATCTTTCTTTGTCTTTCCTTATACCAGAGGTGCTCCAACCCTGTAATCATCTTTGTGGCCCGAAGGTACCCTAATTTGACACTGCCAGTTTACCAGCATTTGTGAAAACTTTTAAGCAGTTGAGAAATAAGGTTGGAAGTTCACATAAGTACAGTTTATTTTTTTAAACGGCAATAACTTTTTTCTGATAACTGCTTTCTGATGGGCCAGTCAGTCTTTCGATCTGTTCTTTGTACAAGTTAAAAAGCATTCTCTTAATAATGCTTGACTGAGTAACTGTCACTTTACAGCAACCAATATCCATCAGACAAAATGTGTACATCTACTTCAATTACAGGCAGACAGGAATAAACGTGGCAAAAATAAAGCATTTAAGAGAAAGCATGCCATTTTCATTTACAAGATCTCTGTTACAGACCATACACTCCCCAGGTGAGGCAGATCCCTTGTCTTTGTGAATTTTGATCTACACTGTTTATAAAGTAGAGGCCAAAAACTTAGACAAAAACTCATCAGCAATTCATCAAGGCACAGCATAAGTGTTCTTCATGAATTGTTCCTCTGCCATTGAGTTAATGCAGTGACCTGTTGTTCTGAGGATAAGTTATTAAGTAATGAAATAGGACGATTGGATTAAGCTAATTACTTGCTTTGAAATGACATTTGTACATAGATTCTTTGGCCTTGCCAGAGTGAATTATATAACCTGAATGGTGGGGTTTTTGCATTCCATTTTGCAACTTTCAAAGCCGTGTTTACCTGGTAGATGAGATCACTAAAACTGTGATTAAGAAAATAGGTCGCATAACATATTACTGCTGTGAAACACTCATGCTCATCAGTGTAGACTGAGGTGCCTATATTAAGTATAATTATAATAATAGGTCTGATCAGATTATTTAAAAGAATTAATATTCTGTGCAGAGGGATACAGAACATAGGACTGCAATGTTTTATATAAGAAATGATCATACTGACAAAAAGGCTGCAGTGTGGAAAAGTGTTTCTTACTTCTGTTTGATTTTGCTGGTAAAACCACAGTTCAGAAAGTAAAAGAGGACTTTACAACAGCCTATCTGTTAGGGAATTTTTATGAACAGGCTGGAAATTCCCACCGATCATGCTCCTCATCTCCTCTTTGTTTGCATGAAGAGAACAGTGAATGACTTTCTGTGCAGGACAATAAAAGGCCGGCAGGTGCTTCAAATTTAATCCCACAGCAGACACAACCAAATGAGAAGATATTTCTGTGATACATCTCTACCTGTGCTGTATATCCCATTATCTTAATCCACCCTGACAGTATCTTAATCCACTGCTTCTGGCAGGAATTCTGACAAGAATAAAGAAGATACAACCCATAATCTGTCTTCAGCTCAGTCATTGCAACCTCTTGCACAAAAGATAGAGTGACATCAGGGTCAAGAAAGGCAGAACATGTTGAAGGGGTGGAAAGAAAGGGAGGAGAAGAGATATCACAGTGCAGAGGAAGAGAAAGGAATGAAACAAATGGAAAGAGCTGAAAAAAGAAGACCAAGATGTGTCAGGAGCAGCAGATTCTTGCCAAGTGCCATCAAAGGAGTGACTCTCTTCCCCTGTAGGAGAGAAGCAACAACATACTTATCCTAGGGGAAAATTTGAGCCTGGATTCCTACACCCATCAGGCAACTAAGAGATACCTTTTCTTGTATGGAAACCTTGGCCTCTTTTCCTCTTTAAAAAAAAAGTAATTTCAGTATTATTGATTTTATTTTCATCCATTTTAGTTTCTAATTATTTCCTGAAAGAGAACTCCGTTCTTATAGAGTGACTTGTTCTTTCCTTTGGTGTTGACTGCAAATGGCGTGCCACCTCAAACATTTATCTTGTTCTGCACTAAGATTTGCACCTCCACTTGGACGCAGTTTGGCTCTGATATATATGTTCTGGACAGATTTACAAGAAATCTGGTGTTCTGCTTCTCCTGTAAGATGTTTGGCCATATCCTAGCTAATGTGAAAGCAATTTATCAAATTTGGCAGAGAGGTTTCTGCTATACTAGGCAAGAATCAATCTTCAATGAAATGATGAGTTAGTAGTGTTAAACATATAAATTGAGTGGAAATGGCTGTAAAACAGGATCCTGCAGAGCTCAGTTAGAAATGTGGAAATAGCAAAGCAATGAAGTTTGACACGGCTAAAACACTGAGGTTTTTTTGAATGTCAGCTTGCTAGAGTGAATTTCACCTAACAGAAAAAGGGCTCTCTTCTGTAAATATTATCTTTGCAATTTAAGTGAAATCTTGAACTGTGAATAAGTAGTGAGCATGTTTTTTCTTGCTGTTCCTAATTATTTTTTATAACACAGTACCACCTAGAGGCTCTCTTGCCCTCTGTGTTTGTTTCTGTGAGAAGTGGGAAGCAAAACTTTTGGAGCTTTTTACCACTTACATGGGTAAGACAGAAATATCATGAGAAAAAAGGGTGGGAAGGATGGAGTTCCTGCAGAAGAAATAAAGTCTCTCAAAGAGAATAGAAGCCAAATGTCTTCTGCCATTACATTTCTCCAGTACAAAATAGCCATTCAAATTGATGCAATGAATATCTAAAGCATATTTGATCTGCAGCTCCTTTTTCATGTTTCATAATATGCCACATCATATGAAAAAGTTTCATGCAAGTATTTCCTGCCCCAAGCACATCATGGAGTAGGTGCAGATTTATCCCTCTGGCAGTTTTTTATATCCTGCCTCAGTCTCATCTTCACAAGCATTTTCAACCCAGAAATAAAAAGTGTGATAGCTTTTCGAACAAAATTGTACACCAATTATACCAGGTAGAATTCTCCTTTCTGAATCACTTAGTGAAACTATTGACAACTGCCATACAGACTACTCAGTCTAAAGATAATCACACTGTCTTATTCACTGAGAGCCTAATTCTTTTCACAGGCACCAAAATCCAGCAGATTTAAAAAATAAATAAAAAAAACTGCAGCATAATATTCTGTGTTTCATATGTAGCATATAGCATGCTGCCTGATGGGATATCTGCAGCCTGTGGAAACTCCTGGAAGTGACAGAAAAATGTGAATAGGCCCAGTGATGCTGTTCAGCAGTCACTGCAGACAATCTGGGAGGAAGGGCCTCAGAGCATTGCTGCCTCCATTCAAGGGGAGGGCAAGATTTCCACCCATGCCCTTTACCTTCCTCTGTAATGAGAAAGAACATTATCCATGTTAATAGAAGTTCCAAATGCATCCTTTCACAGAGAAACAGATCTCAATGGAATTAAGCATAATCCTTTTACCTCTTTAAAAGAGTATGGACCAAGTGAAGCACTCGGTAATCTTTCCCATGATTATGTATTTTATGAAGGTATATGATGAATACATTAAAGATAATTGCCAATGTGATATGAAATTCCTCCCATGAATTTCAAATGAGGAGGTATGTGTCTTTCAAATTGTCTTTTAATAACCAGGAACCAGACTTGTATTTATTGGTAATTGGTAATCTGTTAACAGATTGTCAGGAGTATAAAATAGGAGAATTAGTTAACTTGTTATATTTTCCCAATTTTTTGGTTAAAATTCCTTATTTCATTTCAGCAATCTGTATGTCAGGCTCTTTTCAACACTTTCCAGAGAGAAAATCATGTGCATATAGCAATTTCCATGAACAGGAGACTGCATAAGTAGGTCTTTAATTTAGACAAATAGAGTCCTTATGATTGCAGATTGCTTCAAGGCTGGGATTTGCAAAACCAGTTATTAACTCTGCTCCTACTCTCAGCCTCATCTGGGGCTTGACACTGAATTTTTCCTGTCTGAATACCTCTTACACCACAGCAGAGACACTATTTGTAGGCATTTCACACGGATTTCTGAATCCTTACCCTCCGAACTGCCAAGGGGTCTAAGGGAGGTTGATTATCCCACTTAACTACTATCACTTCCAGGACAGTTTCTGTGATTGAATGTCACCTGTTTAGGTTTTTGGGTCTTCATCAGGTTTATAAAAAGTGGTTTTCTGCACATGTGAGCATCTCTGAGTGCCCACATTCTCGTGCTTAATTCACTCCTTTATATTCACACAATAGGGTTGTAGAACATCTGTTTTAAATGTTGTCTCACCAAAAAAGGACATTTTCCTTTGCACGATATTTTTTTTCCTCTCAAACAAGTTATATTTATTTAACTCTCTTTCCTGTTAGAATAAAATGTTGATGGACATTGGTTTGCCTAGATTTCATGAGAAGCTGAAGAGATGGCTTAGTATTTTCTACTTGAAATGGAGGAAAAGGCTTTAAGAAAGCTGGCGGCATTCAAGATTCTTGCCACTACTGGACTGAAAATCAGTACAGTCTGATGTGCTGGTTTGCTTGCTTTTCTTCCTTTTCAAATTTTGCTTTTTTGTATGACCAGGGTTAAATTTAAAAATATAAAGTTAAGCTAAAAATTCATTAACATATACAACATGATTTTTCAAAAGGTAACTTTTAAGTCAGTAAAAATTGAACTTGCCCTGGCCTGCAGTACAGTCACATGTCCTCCCCTTCTACACTCGAGTTATTGTCATCATCCAGTTTATCTGTAGGGGGCAATACGTAACAAGAAATCCTCTCATTTTCCATAAAAAAGCTGCAAGGAAAAGACTGATTTAACCAAATCAACTAGAAGCCCAATATGTGAATTCCAGCCCTTTGTGGTGGATCTTTATGTATGTAGGCTGAGAACTTACCTGCTATTAATCTAAAAATCAGAGAAAATGATTGTCCTGATTTTCCAAGCTGTTCAGATCCTCCTATATGAACACCCTGCTTTTGAACTTTTGGGGACTGCACTGTTCCCTGCCTTGCCCAGCACAGTGATGTAGGGCAGGCACACAAACTCACAGAGCACCAAAAGAAGGAAAGCTAGGGGCGCACTGGAGGGAGCAGCTAATAATGGGTAAAAATCAGTTGTCATTTCATTTCCCCGTCAGAAAGCTCGATATAAAATGAGCACACTTCTCTCAACAGAAATAGACCCTAAGATCAGGCAGCTCATGTGTAATTGTTGGCTGTGCTAAGTGTTATGCAAGGCCTGGCTCACCACTGTGTGCATCTCAGAAAAAAAACCTTGTGAATGAGACGAAAAAGATGATGAGGAAATTGCTTGAAATAGGATGTCAGAAATATGCTTGCACCTCACCTTGGCTTTGTCAGAGCTGGTGAAACTAATGGAATTCGCTGAAGAGAGTTTAAATGAAGTAATAGTAGCAGGCATCATGTTGAATAAGAGCTGAATGGAAACATATTCAGGAAGGGCAGAGCAGGGAAAGCTTCACTTTCCCCACAAAGATTTTGTTGAGTATTCTGCTATTCAAATATAATATCAGAGACCTTAAGAAACTTAATACCTGTGTTCCTAATACAGGCATTCTGACAGGTAAGTGTCATCTTAATCATTAACATATTTAGACCAGAAATAAAGAAGAAACCTCCACGATAATATACCCGAGAGAGTTCACTGCTAGTGCCTCGCTCAGTAAAAGAGCTGTAAAATCTCTTTGATAAGGCTTTGAAGCAGGCAGAGCTTTGCAGTGGATCTGCCCAGACCTTCTCCTCTAAGTCTAGGCAGAGGAACTCCCCAGAGGCCAGAAAGCTTTAGCATTACAGAGAAAACACCAACAGTTTTTATTCCAATAGAAAACCGAATAATTAACTTTTTAATCAGACAACAGATGATTACTGGGGAAGACAGAACATAAATAAAAAATGGTTATATAAAACTGTTTTTCTGCCTACACATCTGTGCAATGCAGATGCTTCAGCCAGCTCAGTGACTGCAGCAACCCGGGGCTTGTCCCTTTGGCCATTGCTGCCACCCCACCCTGGCCTTTTCTGAGGCGCTCACTCCTGCACTACCTAAGTGCCAACATTATTTTCCTAAACACGGAACTCCCTAAATAGCTCTTTTGCTCCTTGCAGTCCTGTCTGGTTTTCCCCTTGATCAGCAAGATTGCCAGTAACCAACCCTTTTTTTTTTTAATTAGCAACAGCAGTACGGAGGTATTTTTGCATTGGAATAGCATTTGACACAATTTAAAACAGACTTCCTGCCAAAAAGCCATGCTACTGCATTCTTAACTTTGCCCTTCTGTATGACCCAAGCAGAATCCCATGAAGTGATTCTTCCTTGATCTTTCTTTAAGTCTCACTGCACATAGCCAAGAGGATTTTCTCTTTAATGCTTGTGCATGGCATGAAACATGAATATTAACAGGCGAGAAGAGGAAATTAAATTCAGATGCAAGATTTTTCTTATTGCTTTTGATTGTTTCAAGTGAAAATACAAAATGCAAATATGAAGCTACTACAAACAATAACCAACAAAAGATAAAAGTCTATTACTAGATCATGTTAGCAAAAAAGATATCAACTGCATACGTGAATTGAAACATCAGAACTGACTTCAATTCCCATTCAAGCACAATCATGTCCTCTAGCACAGAAACAAAAAAAAAGGAAGTAAATCTACAGATTGAAGGAGTTGTGCATTGGTGTCAGGAATATATTTAGAATGCAGTATTCCTTAGAGGCTACTTTTTGTGTCACATGGTATCAGATTCCAGTGTGTTAGAGGGGAAGCAATATTTCTCTGTAGGGTTTCTGATTCTAGGCTGCTCCTTAGTGGTTTATTAACATAATTTCCAGGTCTTCCTTAAATTCAGAATTTAGTAATTGTTCTATCAGGGATTCTTTGTCACCGTCCATGTCTCTGCATATATGCTGTCTCCAATGTCCTTTTTAAATCATATTCCTGTTTGAATGAGATGTGATCATTGAGTTCTGCATAATCAAACAACATCACTTTGAGTCACCAGAAGGCAAATATATTCAACGCTCTGTATTGTTAATTTATTGAAGTAAAAGACCTTCCATAAATGCTTATCTTCTTTAAGAAACAGTTATGATATTTTGAGTGTTTTGAATTAAAAATGAGTGGATGCTCTTTGAAGAATCCTGTAAGTCTTTAGACAATTTAATTGCACCTTGCAACAAATAAAGCACATTGTTATTTAAAGACTGACTAGTACTTAAAGGCCAACACTGGGCACTGAGACATCTCTTGATTTGTTGTAGAAGCCTTGTTTAGCTTTATTCACCTTTGCTTTGCAGTGGATGACAAATCTGTGACCTGTACAGGTGTCAGGAGCAGAAAACTCACGGACAGCTCGACTTCATGGATACTTTAGCAGTAAAGCCCACACAAGCATATATGTAAACTTGAACAGGATACGTGAACAACATATTTATAACTACCCACCAGGTTAGGATCACACTTAAAACTGCTTTTAAGTGTAAGTGCTTTTAAGTGCAAATTAGAAATTATTAAGAGCAATTGATTTTCAGCACTGTCAAAACAGCAGAAGTGGAAGGAGATTTTTCTATATATTTAATTTGTAAAATAATTCAAGTAAGTTATGAATAGTTTTGGTGATTGCTCAAAGATCTCATGTTTTCTTCAAGTTGCTCTAAACTTGTTATTGATGACCACATGTTTTTGAGGAATATATTATTTTAAACTCTCAAGGCCAATTAAAAAAAGGGTTTTAAGCCTTAGATGAAGGTGCAGGGAGTTTCTTAATCACTACACAAGAAACTGGTTAATCTCCTGTGTGACAGCCAGTGGATTTATTTGGGTTAATCTATCACTAATGAAATGCACTTGCCTCCAGAAAGCAGCACTGTTTTGCCATATCTGTAACAAAATCAGAAGAGTTTAGCATAAAATCTCAACTAATACCCTGTGAAGTTTAAACAAGAAGAGAAGAACATGGAAATTCAGAAGGCAGCATATGATGGCCTAGAAATATACATTCGGCTCTCCCTCTTTTACGAAAGGGACATAAATTCTTTAAGTATCTCACTGAGGGACGGCTCTCAGAGCAGCAGCATGGCCAGTGGAGTCCTGCTGCATTATTGATTCATTACAGACACACAGGGATAGCGGCACACAGTGGAAACCACCAAAGCTGCTTCCCAAGGAAGGGATCAAAGCCCATTTCTGGTGCTATTTTGGACAGACAGCATTTCCTTAGAGGTGAAACAATGCCTTTTTGTTTCGGTGCAGCCTGTGTGAGTTTCAGTGCAGTTGTTCCATCACGACTCTCTTAGGCTGCCACAGGCTGCCCCATCATGAAGCCTCCCACTTCATGCACAGCTGCTCCTGCCTCCTGTTTAGGTCCAGAGCCAACTTGCTAAATCTAGAATTATGGTGTACCTGGGAACTGGGAAGTTTTCAGCCCTGATGGAAGAGCAGGAGTGCAGTGAGGTCGAGGCAAACAGCACACTCTACACTGGCCTGCCACGATCCGTCAAAGGCCTGAGCTGCACACAATTGTTCCTTGCAATTTCCCCTCTTGACTGCAATCCTGTGAGGAATTGTGCGGGCACTTTCTTCTAATATCGCTCAAGTTTTACGAAATCAAAGGGTTACACTGTGCTTAGATCAACTGTGTCAGCTTGCACCTCTCAGAGCAAAAAGAATGTGTTGTCAGAGGCAGAGAGAAACACAGTCCTAGAGGTTTAACCTAGGGGTGATGTGATCTTTAAAAACAATGTTTTAAAAGAACCAACATAAGATCTTGAAATGTGATTGCAATAGACTATGAAGAGGCACAAGGCACTGACACAGCAGAGAGCTGCAACAGGCAGATAACTGCTCGCTGCAGGTCCTGGGAGAGGCACTGTAAAAAATGAATGGAAAAGCCACAGCTGTGACTTTCCTACCCAAAGAACCACGGATCAGATCATCAGAGTTACCAAGCCTTTAGGACAGATTACATCTCCTGCCTCTCAGGTCCTGCTAAGCAGCAAACTCACTGAAAAGTAGGGAATAGAGACCTTATCACTCATAGAAATGAAGTCCTACTTCTGGTTTCCCTCACTTTTGAACAGCCACCTCTAACAAATGAAAGCTCTCCTCTTCCACTCCTCTGACTTCAAGAACTGATTTAAAATTCCTGCTTCAGGAACATGCACAGAAATGTTGTCCTGAAGATTGCTCAGGAGACTGCAGACCCTGATCCCCTGCTGCTGATCTTTCCTATCAGAATAAACACTCGTTCCCATTCCTAATCTATAAAGCGTTATTTGCAAAGTAACCCAGAGCCTGCCCAAATCTCCCCATTCAGCAGCCTTTTATTGCATTAAACGAAAATGTCTTTTTCTTGCTCCTGTTGTTTTGTTGTTCATGTGTTCAGCAGACATGAAACACTGTATTTTGATTGAGGATGAAGGTTAATTGCAGCTCAACTGCTGCACCTTCGTTGCCATCCCCCCTCAGCACAGCAAGAACAGCACTGCTGTAATTTGGATCCGTACTGGGGAATCCTGAGATGTCACTTCACACTGCTTACACAGGACTTTAAAAGTCTCCTGTGTTCAGTAACAGCAATTTCTTCCACATGTCTTCTACACCATTTCCCCAGAAAGCCTTCTTTCATGATGAATAATTTTTAGTCTTTGACATTTATCAGTAAATAACATCAAAATTGGAAAATATATATTCTTGGTTCTAAAACAAAGAAAATATATCACTGAATTCTATTTTATATCACTGAATATTAGAGAATACTTTATCTCAGAATTCTGAAGTGATAATGTTTTAATGAAATTCACTCTTAATTTCCCATTGGGATTCACATTGTGTTAATAAAGCGCAATTGCAAATGAGCCAGACAATAACCTGTGTTCTCTTTTCATCTGTTATCTCCACTAGGCAAGTTTTAAAAAATGTGGAAGCCCAGATTTTTAAGGAGAAGTGACTCACAATCTTAAAAATCATCCTTTCTTTAACTTCTGCTCCACTTCATTTAGTAATATTAGGGTTACCATATATGTGGACTTCTAACACACTCCACTTCTCTCTCCAGAAATGGTGCCAGATGGAATTAGAAGACTTTGGTCATTTGCCCAGGATTTCTGAATTATCAAGGGTCTACTGAGAGCAGTAGCTAGTTCTGAGAGGACTGCAGATGTCTAGAAATCCCAGAAAAATGGCCAATGATCACAGGAAGATCAAAACCATGTTGCATGAATTAAAAACATTCTCACAAGAGTTCTATACTATGCTACACCATACACAGTCTTTTAGTATTCTGATTTTAAAATGAAAAAATAATAATCCAACATACAACCTGTGAAATAGAAAAAAAATTACAAGACCCTGGCAGTACCAAAGACTTTGCACCACTGATCACCATGCCCTGGGCCTGGCTGTTCAGTCAGTTTTTATTCCACGTCAATGAAAAATCTTCATACTAGTTAGGCTGTACTGGGAATAATGAATGTCTATAGAATACCCCATAATTTCCTACAGTATTTTGCAATAGTTGTGATCAACTTAATTTTGCTGTTGTCTGTTATGAACGAACACAGATGATTCAGAAATTAATACCTTATTATTAAACAGCTTGTATCAAGCTTGGCAACTCCTTTTTGGACTAAAGAGTGAATATATTAGTCTAAAAAGGAACAAGCCAAAATACACTCATGTTGTAGAAAGCACTTTCTTTTTCTAGTAAAAATGACCTCTGACTGTCCTATAACCCCCTAAATTCTCTTACCTCAATTCTCAGCTCATGTAGAGCGAATGAAAGCAATTATAAAGTGGCTTCTCTGAGCAGGTTATCTGCCTATCAAAATGCCAAGGTTAGAGGTAATTTCCAAGGACATACTGATTTTCCCATACTTTAATTTGCCCTTTTTTAGGATAGGGATATGATGGGTGGGCACATGGCAGATTAATTGCCCAGTGACAACGGGAGTGGCTGCAGTTCAGTGATGGGTGAAGGGATCCTGCTATAAAACCTGCTCCAGCACAATAGAGGACTCAGGTGACCTGAGGGGTCATTCCTATTTCCGATGTCCAGAACTGTGCTACAGAGTCGGTAAATCAAAGCACTATCCTTCTAAAAGGGAAATGTTATAGATAAAAATGCTATTAATTATATATGGCTGCAATTTATTTGGTAGAAGTTAGAGTAGTATTCCTGCCTGTTACTAGATGTGTCTAAATGCCAGTATTTTCATTCCATGCAAAGTATAATCTGAATTGCTAATCCAATGGCTTTCAAATGAAATTGTTATTAATTTAACTGGAGATGTAGAAGACTGTGTTTGGTGCTGAAGGTTGTAATTTCATCACTCTTTATTATGTGGTTTAGATAATGGTCTGTTATGCACTGTATTGCATCTAAAGTATATCATCATGTTTTTATTTCCCTGGGCTCTGGCACAGTGCATTTCTGTGTCCACTTCTGATGAGTCATTTCCCTTCTTGTTACTCAGAGGACCCTCACAGAATATGATTCCTTGCCCTTTATAATGTGAGAGGACCAGAGACTTGTTGCCCAATTGCCAGGGGCAAAAGAAGTTCAAAAACCTGTTTCCACTCTGTTCTTCTGTGTATTGCTGCATGGCAGTACAAGAGACAATGACAGAAACCTCCTCTCTTCCATTTGCTACATTCCCATAGGGAGCAAATCACTACCAAAAAAGTACCCCTAATGATCCCACTGTTTTCTGTTTTGAAATTCAGGAAGCACAAGATCAGAACATGATGGTTGTGGCTGGCGTATATTTATGGAAGAAGGATAAGGATGATACTCCTTAAAAAGAGCTGCTACTGCTTTGAAGCTGTGGGTCAGTCACACACACCAAGTTGTTGCCTTGTGCCTGTGATAAAAACTGTTTGCTATTTTCATGTGCAGCTGAAGGAAGTGGCAAATGCAAACTAATCCTCACTCTGCAATGAAGGAGCATAAATAAAACAGGAAAGTGGCATGAGTTTTCAGCTTCAGCCAAAGCACTCCAATGTGATTTTCTGCATCCTCTTGGTAATAGGCCACTGCAGCAACTCCAAGTGCCTCCAGGGTGCAGATGGTCACAGTGAGGGCCATGTTTAGAAAATTCATTAACATAATCTAGCCAGAGGAAGAAAAATGACCCATCTCTACGCTAAAGAGCCAAGTCATGGGAAGATGTGAATGTCACTCTCTCTGTCACAATAACGGAGAAGTTTTGGGAAGTGACCAGAGGCTATTTCAGCTCACAGAGGGCACTCAGGAATAGAAACTCCTTCTTGGATCAGAATTAGCACTACATTGGTCTGAAGGACAATCACCTTGCTAAAGTTATTCACTCATCTGTACTATCATCTAGGACATCTGCTTGCCAAAACTACAAAGGAGTGTAACAGCTGTCTTCAGTAAAGAGAGATGCAATTGGTCATGTGAGGCACTGGTGAGAGAAATTAATCTCTGAACCTCATGAGTTATCATGACCAAGATAGCATCCAAAGATTCAGGAGTTTAGGAAGACAATGCACAGTAAAGCTTTGTGTAAATTTATATGATCTTACTGCATATTAATTTCCCCCAGCACCCAAACTCCATCCAGCAGAGTTAATAGGTGTGTCCTGATCCCCAGGTGAGGAAGTGCTTCAGCAATGATCCATCTTTGCAGTGTAGGGTGAGTGCAGGTGGGCAATCCTTCCCAGAAAAATCACATTTCCCACTGCATTGTGATGACAACAGGGGATTTTAGGTGAACTCATTGAATTTTTACTGCTCAAAACGACACTGAACCTCTCTCAAATTGCAGCAAGGAGTTTATAAATTGTAGTGATTTTGGAAGCGGTAATACTCTTTGAAGGACACTGAGAGGGGATGCATTACAAAACTCCCACTGACATTCAGGGCAACCACAGGGCTGTTTATCTGCTCTTAGGGAGAGAAGAGAGAAGGAGGGGAGTCTGTGAAATATCCTCTTCTGTACTGCAATTGGCTTTGAGAAATATCTGTAACATCCCTTGATTAAAACTACTGGGAAAATATATACAAACACATATAAATATATAGGAATATTGCCTCACTATCAAATGGGGGGAAATCCCAAACATTGTCAAGGCATGGTTTTTATTTCACAATGGCTCTTAACTCACATTACCTAAATAAAGTAGTAAATAAAGGATAACTTTAATTCTGACCTTGGGTAGGAGGTAAAGATAAAATACCTGTGCTGGTCTGTTACAAAATGTGAACTCTTGATGTAAAAAATCACACACACTTTGATTCATCCCTTCATTCCAGTAATATCAACTAGTTGATTTAGGAATGTAATTGCCTCCTGAAGAGGTCTGATTTTTCAAACTGGGGCAGATGCCCCTAAATGCAACCAGACATCAATTCTGGCTATCAGGGAAGAGTAAACTTTTAAGTATTTAGAGCCTCTGTCTCTCTCTCCCTCAGATACAGGACAAACCACTTCCATTATTCCACAAAGGTCTGCATTACAAACTCAATGGCAGAAATTACAGTTTCCCACATCTATCACAACATAACTATGTCAAGAATCAGGTGCTTAATTCTATGCTACAGAAAGTTAAGAAGTTATTTAATCCTTTTCTAAAATTCTTCATGGGTTTCCAAAGCTGTATTTCTCTTTAGAACTCCTTGAACCCTGAAATAAGAATAAAATTTCTATTAGGAGAGTGCTGTGATTTTCTGGTTTATACCACGCTTTACTACCTCATTACTCCTCCTAGTAGAAAGTTTTTTGGGGAAATATTTTTGGCCTCTTCAGAGAAACATTTGTCTGCTTGACAGGTATTCCCAATGGTTATTTTTACCCGCTGGGGTGATATTATTGAATCTTAGTTTTCCTGTATGGATAGATGGATGGATGGATAGACAGGCAGACAGATTCATATGTATGAATTCACTTCCCAATTGAAAGCAATTATAAATATATATTCTTTGAAATTAAAAATTCCCATTGATTTTAGCAGATTTTCATCATATATTGTATTATCCCTTCTCCGTAAATGACTAATTATTTTTCCTTTTAGTCTTATGAGTCAATTTCCGTATCCCTTCACTTGTGTCTGATCTCAATATATATTTTATTTTAAGAAGAACTCTGGTATCTTTCAATCTGTAGAAATCATTATTACTGGAGGTCCAGAACTCTCCTTTTGTTAGACGGGAACTGCATAAATTCAGGAAATTCATATTGAATACATTTCATTTTCACTCACCACACTTTAAATTAATGTTATATTATTGGTCTTCCAATCATTGCTATTTCTCATTTCTTTCTTTGCCTATAACTTCTCTCTCACTGTGAGTGGAATTTCATTTTCAAATCCAGTTTTGCTAATCCCATCATGCACCATACTTTTCAATTCATCCACTGAAGACTGATTTAAAGTTAAATAAACTTATTACTCATAGCAACTACATCAAAGTTTCTATAATTCTTTACTATACAACTCTGAACACTGTGACATTCTGAAAGTAATTTTTACTTCTCATAGGATATTTATCTGCATTTTCTTCCCATTACAATTCAAATTCTCTGTCTTCCAAAGTATAACAGCAAGACTATAGCAGAATGAGGACTTAAATTATTTCTTACATGCATGTTGGTTCAGAAACAATCTTTTTTTTTCCCCCCAGCATTTTGCTTTGGTACAATTATGATTTCAGGAAAAATAAGAGTAACTGTATAGAGATCCTGTGCAAACACATGTACTTATTGTTCCCCAGTTCCTAATCCTTTAAATTTCTATTTACCCATGTTTCTATTTATTTTATTTGTTGCCTCATACTGTATGGTCTTTCAAGCAGAGATTAGCTTCAAGTAGATATGCACAGCCGCCAGCATAAAGGATGCCATTCCCAATCAGAGCCCCTAGGCTCTCCTGTAATACAAATAATAAACATTACCAGAATTTTCTATCCCTTTGACTTGCTGCCATATCCAAGCATGGGCTTGTTATGAGTTGAACAAAATTGTGGCATTAGTTGCATCCCAGCAGTTCATAAATCCGTCAACCCTTCAAATTCCTTCAGACATAAAACTTAAAAAAACTTACCAAATGAGCCATTTTAAGCTTAATGGACACCCTGTCTGAGCCGTTACAGTTTGAAGGCAATTATAATTTTCTTGGGGAAATGTCCAAACAGGCTTTTCTCTCCATTGCCTACCACACAGCACTTGGTGTTTCATTTCTGTATGGATGGAGAAAAAGCAGGAATTTACATCATGGATCACTTGTGCATCCAGCACACAGGCAAGAAAAGCTTTATCTCTGCAAAACTGTAGGAACATCGAAACTGAGTTCTTCCATTTTGTATGAATTTGAGAAATCATAAAATATCAGCAGTACCACAGCTCTTTCCAATCTATTTGAAAATGGAACAATAATATTTTGCTAAACTCAGAAAAGGTGCTGTTCAGTGTTTTTCCACAATATTATTAACCATAATTTAAAAGACCCCTAAGTATTGAAACTGTACTCATTGTGGTATTTGCCTAGTTGGCAGCAATGAGAATTTTTTTTTGTGTGTGTTGGCCACATTGAAAAAAGATTAAGAGTCATGATATAAAATTAATCTCACAGTTGTGTCTCAATCACAGCTGAGGGTCCAGATCCCAGCCTCAATCAGGACAAAACTATGTCTTAGCAAGAAGAAACTCAGAAGATAATTGTACTATTTTAGGGATGCAAACTACTGAACAACCTAGTAAACATATCAAAGGACTAAGATGTTTTTGACAGGAATCTCATTTCAGAGTTTGGTTTTGTCACTAATGCAGTCAGAGTGCTCCACATCTCACATGTAGGCTGCTGTCCCAAGGAGCTTAATCCTTCAGAATTCCACTCTTGTAACTCGACTGTAATTAGGCCATGCAAATTTGGATCTATGCACACACAAACACAGGCACGAATTCAATTCTAAAAAAATTGTTTTCAATGAGTGAGGAAATAACATCCACACAGTTTAGTTCTAGATACATTCTGGCAATGCTCACACCTGTTTTTACATACAGCAATCATTCCCCTCTTACTAAAAATATTTTTGGTGGTGTGTAATAAAAAATGAGGGTTTTTTTTTTGGCTTAGGTGCTTTTAAAGGACAATTTATGATAAAGTCTTTATATCACAGTACGGATTTTTTTCTTTCCTTCCAAAAATCTAAAGTGAAATTTGAAAGCAACTTGCCTGGCTGTTATGTTTATAACATTTGGTTTATAACATTCAAATTCCCAGTCCTTGGGAATGTGTAGTGTTAAAGGAGAATAAGAAAGATTCTGCAATGCTGCTGATTCCCGTGGCACAGAGATATTCATAGCCAAGGGTTTGTGCATCATGACAAGCATTTCAAAAGATCATCACTGTGAAATTGAGCCCCCAGGGCAGCGGGGGCACAGCATCCAATGGAAATGCCACGGCCAGGGAATGGCATCCAGCTCACCATGGTGAAAGTGCTGGTCCCACACCTGTGCCAGGCCTGCACACAATGAGTGCACCAAACTCTTTAAGACAATTCAAGAAATCAATTACCATGGTAATTAGTTTATCCCATGGAAGAGCTCGCTGTTAGGCAATTTGATTCCCCCACCCAGGCTATTCTTTTTGAAGGTGAGAACACGAGATAAGCAAGCTTTCTCAGAAGAAAAGGCAAACCAATAATTAATAACCTGTTCCTAGGTACCACTACTGCAAATGGCTAATCTTTATCAGCAATTTTCAGGATACCACCACTCAGCAAGTGTGGAACCATGCTGAATCAGGAATTCAACTCCTCTGCTATTGCAAAACTGAGCCTGAAACTGGTTTATACAAGAGCTATGCAATAAGCCTTACAAAACTTGGAGAAACAGAAAAACTTTCAAAAGCACATAGTCTTAGAGTATCTGAGTGCCTGCTTACTCTGCAACATTTGCAGAAATAAAAGGGGAAATACCTTCAAACTTCATAGAGATCCCCAACAGCCGTGCCAGAACACCAGGGACTTCTGCGAGGTAAATATTTGCTGAGATAGCAGGAACAAAATGCTTCAGCAAATTAATCAGGAAGGTTTTGGCAAGTTCTCACGGGCACAAGGTGCTTTAAGATTTGTAGTTCCAACACACCATTTGGCAAATACTGTTCTTGTGATTGCTTTTCAGAACATGCTCAGCATCAAAAACAGCTCAGCTCTCCAACCCGCAAATGTCAGAAAGCTCTTCCAAGAGCAAAATCACACTTTGAAGGCTTAACCTTCTATGACAGCAATGCTAGCAAGCAGTAGAAATGGTGGTTTTAAATAAATAAATATATATATATATATAAATAAATAAATAAAAAGGAGTAAAGGAGAGAAGATGAAAAAATAACCATCCCCAGACTTAACAAAGCAAACAGTTTAAAAGAGCATTCTGATTGAGACTGTTAAATAGTTCCTGACCTTGAAACCTCTGGAGAATCTATAAAAATAATTATTAGGATTTCAACAACAAAAATAACGTTTGGTAAAGCTTTAGAAGACTTTCAGTAGGTCATATTGTGATAAGTAAATAAGCACATTTGTTACTCCCCAACAAATTAATAAATGTTCCCTGTTGAATGTATTTTTAAAAATCCCATGAATACTAGCTCAAGGAGTAATTCAGTGTGAATTTGCAGGTTAGTTAAATTCAGAAAGAGCACTCCTGATTTATACCTTGAAGAAACATGGCTGCAAATTTTAAGATGTATATCATGCTGAAGAAGGACAAAGTGCTTACAGATGGGAATAAACAGCACCCAAGCATATGTCATAAATAAAGCTCAGTCAATAAGAACAGCCAAGATTGCTACTGTTTCATACTGTCACGAAGCAAAAAAAGATACAAAAGGTGCTTCAAATATTACTGGTTTTTTGTTAATCTTTATTATTTGTTTTAAAAGTGTTGGCATTCTAATCAAAACAAAAATGCTAATTTTTTCAGTTCTGTGTATGCACCAGACCTAGAATAGCAGAAATATGTGCCATATTTTTAAGATCTTTGTGTTTCTTTTTTTAATTTAATGACAAATGACATCACCTAAGTGGAAATGTGATGTGTGCAGGAAAACAAAGAGTCAGCACTTTGAACATATTGAACTTTTATGGTAGACAAAACCTCAATTATTCATTCTGCCACTGTTTTACCTGAACCAGATGCATGGAGGTGTGTGTAACTCTATTAATAATTTTGACATAGCTGTAGCTTTGTTTTTTCCATATCGTCAACTAATAAACTTGGCTGAAATCAAGTCCCTGGCTTTATTTTCTGTTGAAAATACTGCAAGACAACATTTTCCTGATAGCAATAATTAATGTGGGATGTGCTACTCTTCAGGTTGGTGAACCCCAAAACCAATCCTGGACTGAAGACAAACTTGACTTTTTCAGCTACTGTAATTGTTCACAAACCTCAGAATGTAAAAGTAAACCAGAAACTCTGTTGCTGATTGTTTTGGTTTTTGTTTAATGAAAAATCTTTCTAATGGCGCTCTAAAACATCACCTGAAATGTCTGATTTGCCAAAGTAGTAACATTCTTTAGAATGCATTTTAAAATGCCAACAGTGAAATTGTTAACAAGAGATGGAGACTTCTGAATTCCTCTGAACACTCCTCTCTTAAAGTACAATAGAGCTTCTGCCATAAGAGCACGAAGTCTGCAAACATTAATGCCAATCCTGCAATCTCTTCTTTCATAAGGCTTCAAATAGAAGAGATTCTGCACTTAAACTCACCTACACTAAGAAAAATGAAGAAATGGTACCCAAGAATTTCCGAGATTCCCAATATCATGAAAGAAACTCTCATATTAACAAGCAACTATTACCAGGCTATAGACAAACTTGGTAACTATCATCATCAGAACATGTGATTTTTCCTTGGTTTTGTACTAATCCATAAGTTCTGTTACTTATTATTTACCTTCTGCCCCAGAAATTAATGCCATCAATTTTGTTCTCATTTCTTGAAATCTTTTAAAAATCCTGGCTGCATTATGCAAAATTAAGAAATAAACAATATTTGCAATCTTTGCACAGAGTAAAAGCCCCAGAGAATGAGCAATGGAAACTGCCCAGTCTCAGCAGAGCTCTGCTCCTGACACCAGGTATTTGCTCGTGTTTATGGTCTTGCACCTAAGCATTTATAATTCAGGTGCTCTTATAACACCATATCTAGCTTTTTCAGATAGACATAAGATAAAGTGAACTTACTATTAAAGTAATGCTGTTTATAGTGCATTGCTCTCAGGCAAGTTATCTTAAATCAAGGTGTTTGAAAAAAATTACAGTAAGTCATGGCCAGAGCTGAGCCTGCTTTAAATTCAGCTCATTTCACTTCTTTATCATCAAAGAGAGACCACAGCTCTTCACATGAAAGACCACAAGAAAGATGGTGTTTGAATTCCATCAGTCCTGGTCATGAAAATATTTCAAAAGATTTTGTGAGGAATGTTAAGTGGGGGAATAATATCCTTTTTTTCTTAATAGTTGGAGCAAGTTACCAATTCAGCTTTTTTTAAGACAGGGACTTAAATGAAAATAAAATACAAATATATGCTTTGAGAAAGATGGTAGAAGAAAGACAATGGAGTTTTTAAAAACAGAAAAAATAGTTCTGTCACTGAAATAAACTTCTACTGACTTTGCTTCAATCTGAGGAATTTATTTTCCCACAAGTTGAAAAGTATAAAGATGATAATGTTGGTAGCAATAGATATTTATAGAAAATGTACATTGTGTGAAGCTTTAGAAACTAATGTAGCTATTTGTAAATGCAAAACCTTCCTCTGTTTCCTCTGTCATGTAGGACTTAGGAGGCATTAAACAGTAAATAATGCATTTCAGTCACTGCAACTCAGCTCACAGCATCCTAAAAGAGAAGCTGTTCATCCATTTGTCCATGGAAAATTATCCCTCCCTTCTCTGAGGAGCACAGGGGCATGGGAGCTGGCCACAGCAACCAGAAAAGGATTGCTTCTCTTTAAAAGTGGCTTTATTTTTGAGGGACCTGTGGATACACAGGCACCCAGATGCACAGGCCCTGTTTTGCAGGACCTACTGCTGGATGGGGAGACTACCTTTGGCAAGCTTCTGGATGGTTAGATGTCTTGAAAAATTGACACTGCTCACAGTGTTCCAGAGAGGGCTGGAAGAACACAGTAAGCACCATGCAGAGCTGATTTGCATCTGAGGATGCAAGAATTTGCGAAGAAATATTTGGTAAGGAAGAAATATTTCTAAGACAGTTTACAGAAGTTGTAGAAATCCTAACAAAAACAACTCTCAGGCAGAGACAATGGACAATTTGTAACTTGGCTGTTACTTACACTAGACAATTATCTCATTTTGGTTGGTGAAGTTGTCCCTCATCCCTGTAACTCCTCTTAGCTGGGTACAAAGTATGGGGCACCCCAAAGCTTTGGTGTCATCACACTTGTCCTGGCAGGCTGCTTTTCACCTTTTTTGTGTGTTTTGGTGTTTGTGTATTTATCCCCCTGCATTTTACAACCTACTGTTTGCACTGTGTGTGTTACCAAATGCCGAAGCATTCCTTACATGCACAGAACTTTTAGAAGTTTATTAAAAACAAACTGAGTTTTCCCAGATGGTCGTATAGCAGTAATTAAGTAAAAACTGCTATTCCCAAGGTGTGCTCATTTCTGCTAATATCATCAGTACTGCTGCTGCATGCTCAAGCAGGTTAACAAACAGAATCACATCAGCTTTTGTTCTTCCACAACAGCAGGGCTAAACCTTCATCAGGTATAAAACAACGAGGAAACGTGGAAGAAGAATGACATGCTGTAGGTTTATGGCAGTTGAACACCAGTCTCTATAATGATATGGAAAATAAATAAAAAGAGAAAAAGAGAGGATTGGCTAAGAAATTTTTAAAAGTCAATCCATTTTCTAGATTTGCAGTCAGACATGGTTTGACATCAAAGGATTGTGTGAGTGATGCTTGCAAAGGTAAGAGCAGAATTAATTCTGCGGTTGCAAACCAAATGTGTTTCTCAAGATGGGAGAAGAAATAAAAGGAACAGATGTTGTTCCACATCGAGAATATAAAGAAATTAATTGGAATACTTCAGAAAACAGCAAATTGTGACATTTTTAAGTGTATGGAGGGAGACAAAAGGACAATCAAGTGATGTCTAGTCTAGAGTAGGAGTGTTTCTTGAAAAAATTATATCCTGTGTCCATCTTTTTTTTTTTTAGTTTATAAAGCAACATCAGGACAGCAACCATTTCTGAATGTCATTAAGCCACTGAAAGGACATTTCAAACCAGCATAACTATTGTCTGCTTCATGCACACAGACAAGCACACACCAACACCAGGTACATTTATCACAGCACCACTTCTATGTAAGAGACATGAAAATGCTGGAAACCTTCTAATGACCAGAGTTTAATTCTTAAAGAATCAGGATCTTAGTGAAGACCCAACCCAGCTCTGCCATAGCTGTGTGCACAGTGATTTCTTCTGCCACACTCACTTATCAAAGTGCACTGCTCATCATCCAGCTTGTTTCCTGTTACTTAATCACGTACTTGTCTGCTTTCAGCAAATGTCTCTGCAGTCATACATTAAGGAAAAGATTTTGGAGAGTTCCAACTCCTGTATTGAAATATCTAAGCTTTAAATCAGAGCATTTCCCCCTAAACTATAGCTGTTTACCTGAAAAAGCCAGTGCATCTTGCCAAGCTTTTCGTTTTGACATGAAGTATGGTCCTGAAATTCTGCTGTAGGGGCCTTCTGAGTTCTGAGGTTTACACCCGAATGTGTGTCTCAAAATACATGCTTTGGGGAGCTTTACATAGATTTTTGCTAATTATAAGGTATTTTATTTGCATTTATTAACATATAAAAAAATGCTAATTTGCTCCTACTGCTGCTTTCCATTTCCAGGCTCTGAAACCACTTCCCTGAGACCACTCTGGAGCATTTTCCCCATCACATCTTTTCAACAAGGCCTTGTGAAACAGCCTGCCTTGCTGGCCTCAAGAGGAACATTTTTACCACTGCTGCCCTACCTTGCTGGCCTCAGGAGGGACATTTTTATCACTGTTGCCAGCACTGCTTGTGTTTTATGGGAACAAGGACTGGGAGGAGGTGCATGCACACACTCAGCAATGAAGCATCTTGATAAACAGCCCTTGTACTGCTGCAATTACCATATCTCTTGATTGTCAGGAAATAGGCACTTGATAAACATGTGGTTCCATTGTTTACCCACGTTTGTTTTCAATTAAAATCAGAAACCTATAATGTGCATTAGAACACTGCTCAGCGTGGTTTGAAAATAGGCAGGTAATTAATGACTAGACATTGCATCTATTTATTTAAGACAACCTCCAGAGACTTCAGGGACTGGTTATTCCAAGATAAGAAGCTTATTAGAAAGCTAGAAGAAGAGTCATTCCTTCAGGTATTTTCCCTCCCAGATCTTGCACTTTAAATATCTTTTTTTTTTTAAACTTTTGGCTAAGCATCATACAGATGTCCAATGCAAGCACAGACCTTCCCTGCACCTGTATCATGAGACACAGAGCTGAAGAAATTATATTCTCTAAACTGTTCCACTGTAATAATTTCTGCTTGACTGCTGGGCTGATTATTCTGTTGACCTTTGTCAGTTCAGTGTTTTTTAAGGAACTTGGTAGTTCCTTTCAACTCACAATGAGCTTTCTTCATAGTGTATTTGCTTCAGTAACAAAAAGGTTATACAAGCAAATATATGACAGATACATTATGTACATGGTGGGAATGTGTATATGTAGAAATGCACGCACATACAAAATGTACATGTATTTGAAAATATACTAATTTTCACATTAGAACATGGCTAAGCATTCATGTTTCCTCTATACAAAACAAAGCAGATCAGTTACTTACATCGTTTAAAGATCAAAGTCACATTTCCAACACACTTTGTGTCTCTGTGTATTATACACACAAAACGCCCCTTTTTAGACTAATGTGACTCATTTTTGTTTTGAAGTTGCTCATTCATTTGCATAACTGGAAGTTGTACCTATGTGCCTGAGGAGCATCAGTTCTTTTCTATAAAGAGTATTTCACATTTTCTTAGTATAAAATGTATGGTCATTGTTCCTAAAAGACAAAAATTTCTCATTAAAGAGGCCAAAAATTAACAGCCTTTTAAACACCCTAATTGCAGCCTAGATTGGTTCCTTTACAGAAATAAAAAAGACATAGTCATAACATGCATATAATTTAATAGAGTGATTCACTGAACCTCTAGAATCATATCAGACAATAATGTAATGCTATTCAGCCACATCTGTTGTCATTAATTTAACTCCCCCTGAATTATATGGAAAAACATCCCCCTAAGCTGCCCTGGCTGTCTGAGCCGATTCCTGCCGATTTCGGTAGGAGTTGGGCTTTGCCCTCAGCAACAAGCACAATGGAATTTTAGACCAGTTTTTGTTTCCTAAGTTTGAGAACGGGAACTTGTCTCCCACTTGGCCATAATTATAGTGCAGGAGATTAAATTGTGTTTAAATCACAGATTTCTCCACAATAACATGCAATGCAGGCAGCTGATTTCATGATTTGAAATAGCTCACTGGTGTCATTCTTACACTATTGCACGTAAAGATACATTGATTTACAGTCCTTGATGAAGTAGGCTTTAATGAGTCCAATGGTTTCTCTAAAATCACACTTATATCAAATATATAAATCTGAAATATTTTTGATGCACAAGAATTTAAGAAGTGTTCTTTATGTGCATCCACAGACTGGTTTTGTCTGTTTCAACACAGATATTATCTGTTGGAATGTGCATTTATTCACTGCAAAAAGTCAGTCTTATCTATTAAGATGGTGTTGGCCATCCCACCTACTTCCAGCTAAACTGCAAGTTTTTAAAGTTTTCACTCAGTGAATAGCCATTACCCTGCTCTACATAACTCTTAATCATCTATTACTCAACCACTCAGGTGCTGATTAAATAATAAATAAGGGAACTTTTACTACTAACACTCGATCACACTGCCTTTCAAAACTCAGCATGATCCAGGACTATTGCCTGGCTTTGGATAAATGGGACATATATTTCAGTTTCTCCAAGCACTGAACTAAATCAGGAGCTATCTGAAGTCCTTCTTTAGGAATGGTTGTTCATAACATTCAGTTTTGTTTATTTTCTTATTTATTTATTTTCTTATTTATTTCTTTTCTCTGCCACATCAGTGATTTAGGAACTTTCATGGAAGGGAGAGCTTTGAAGGTAAATAAATGAAACATTTTCTGCTGAGAAACAGGTGTTCAAGATATTATGGATTTTTTTCATTCCTCAGCAATGCTGCATCCTGATTCTGCAAGTTCTTTATCATCCAATGTTTTAGAAATTGGAATAGGAGTTTTTCATCAATTTTACCACAGGAAATACATTTCCTCCCGATTTTGAAATGACAATTTGCTTGTAAGTATTATGTAAACCATCCCCCCTCCTTTAGCCTGAAGAAAAATGTCATTTCTTTTCTTTTAAGAAGCATTGCTTTGGCAAGTACCCTGCTCCTGCAGTCCATGGATTGACTCTTCATTATTACCTGGCTTTCTTATTCTTCTCACTGTAAACAAAAGAAACAAACAAAAAAAAACCAAAGCAAAACACCTCATGGCTTAATTTCCCTACTTTCCAATTCTGTGAGACAGTAAATCTTTTCAAAAATAGCCAATTATGTATAAAATAGAGTTAGAACACCAGACAACAATGATGCAAATGAATAAATAGGTGAATAGGTATTTTAATTTACTGGAATTTAATAGAGCCTATTTGAATAAGCAAATATATCTGCCTGAAGGCTTGTGGGATTAGGACATACATATTTAATTAGATAGATTTTCAGTAGTTTTAAATATTTGCCCAGATATTTTCACTCAGTGCAATTTTCCAGATTTCCATGAATGAGACCTGTGGTTAGTAACTTGCACTGTTTGTTCATAAATAAATTTTAGACCTAATTTCTAGTCTCCCTCCATCTACTGGGAGATTCTTCTGTCATTGAGAACAGACTCCTGGACATTTCATATCTTTATTAAAGGCAGAAGAATAATTATGTAAAAAGGTACAATTCGCTATAAAAATCTATTTTCTTTGATCTGTTTCACATTTCAGTGGAAGACTGGGCTGGAAGTTTAACTCTGTCAATCCAGTTTAAATGCTAACATCCTGAGCATATCTTTATGAAAAACTGCAAAGAAACATTTACATAATTAAAAAGCTTTTCCTGTAAGCAGGCATCTTTTCTGAAATGTATTCATGATTACTTCAATTTGTTCTACAATTTTTATATGAATCAAATGAGGAATTATTCCTAAGTGGATACCAGTTGGAACTGAAAACATACATATTCCTCTTTTCCCTGATTTGTCGGAAAAGCAACATGGTTGTATTGGCTTCCTTGCTGGCGAATTATACAGCTGTGCTTTGCCATACTTGAAGTTTGTTATTTAGAAATTAATTTTTCACAAACATTAATGCCACTACGGATCTATTGTTCGGCTCTTGCTACAAAATGAAAAGGAATTAATCTTGTCAGAAGAAAATACCACGTGGAAAACGTTCTCAGAAACACATTAATGATACTTACTTGGAATCAGTTTGATATAATGAACTCATTACACATCCATAGCTGAAACCTTAGACAGATCAATAAAGTGAACATAGGCTTTATGCTCTTGTGATGAAAAAACCATTACCATTTAGGGGCAACAACATGCTTTGCAAGTTAGAAAAGTGGAATATATTCACCAAACTGACAGGAAGGGCAGAAAAATTATCACCACTTGTTTTCTTATCTTTCCTTGTCCCATGATGCGCTGCAAGAATTATTTTGAATGATCTTTGAAGGCTTTCCACTGGTTTTAGAATGGGCAGACATTACTGCAAAATCCAGGTAATATTTGGGTGAGATTTGGATAAAAAGAAACATAACATACCTTCAGCTTTTTGGTGTAGCTGAAATTCTGAAGGGTAACTTGAAGTTTTTGGCTCTTCCCTGGTGCCAGTGTGTTCTCAGGGACCAGACAAAAATCTTTTGTCCGTATAAACACAAAAGTAACTGTGGTTCAACATCATCCACCAACAATCTCTTCTCCCTATGAAAATTAACTGTGAGAAGCCTGCTTTTACCCACAACTATAATTTCATTCTAGGCTTGAAAATACATGACAAAAAAATACATTTTTTTCCTAGTATATCACTGTATCTTTTTGTTCCATCAGTTTCTGGACTGCAAAAGAAACTTCCCTTTTTTTTTACTGAAAGCACATTGCTCTGTCACTGTAAAAGTTTCACTGGATTGTGCACATCACACACAGGACACATTTGGTTTATATTTTCCTGGCCAGTCAATGCTTTCAGAGAGCTTTAACACATGTTTGTACTCTGGGGCTAAATGCTGAACTGGGAACCAGTGATTCCCAACATTTACAGACACCATTCAAACTTCATATATAAATGCAGTGACTAAACTATTCAGAACAATCTCTCACAACTTGTCACACAAAACCAAGAGCAAACAAATCCAAAATCAATCTCTACCCCTCTTATTTTTTATATCTTCACCAGTGCCTGTTTATACAATAGGCTTGAATTTTTGCTTGCAAACAGATTTCAGTGGTGTTTAGTTTGACTTTCAGATGTCT
The DNA here is from genome assembly GCA_013400915.1 of Pardalotus punctatus. NCBI lineage: Eukaryota > Metazoa > Chordata > Aves > Passeriformes > Pardalotidae > Pardalotus > Pardalotus punctatus. The sequence continues at coordinate 116,869 of VZTX01015872.1, forward strand.
GGAGCTTCAACATTTTGAGGATTAACACCTTCTTGTTTTCCTGGTTCATTTATAAAGAGCATGAGGTGTTTCCTTCTCTCTTGTAGAGCTGAGAGCTAATTCCAATATGCAAGTGTTTTTTAAACTATCAAGTGCTGCATTGCTTGAGTAATAAGCAAATTATTGCATCAAAGCTATTATCAATTTGTCTTGCAGCAGTCATTCAGATGCTGTCATTTAAGTGTGGTTTTTTTTCTTTTAAACAGCTTTCATGCTTCTACAGATGTCCCAACTAAATAATCAATAAATAAAAAGGGGTTTCCATCCTGATATTGTGCTTCTTTCTGTTAAATTGACCCCAACTGCAGCAGTGACGTGCATAATGTTGAGGAACAATTAATGACAGTAACAGCAGTCTGGCACCAGCAAGAATGACTTTGATCATTTTCTCTTTGTCTGTACAGTGTCTGGCAGGAAATGTAAATGGCAATTACATGGGGAAGGCTGAGAGAACTGACCTATTAATTCAGCTTTCAGACTATTTTGAAGCATGCCTTTCTCTCAAAAACTATTTTTTGTAGCCTCTGTTCAGCAAAATCTCAGCTGAGCTTCCCAAAGTAGAAACACCATTCTGTTTTCTTTGCTTCTAACGCTGGTGTTGTTTCACAGCAGTGGGAGACAGATTAAAAAGGTATTTTAATACTCTGCATCAGTTTGGTGCATTTTTCATACATTGGCTTACAGTGTTATGAAGGGAGAACCCCTTATGACTACTGAGATTTACCATATTGCCAAAAAAAAGACCTCAACACCTTTTGACTCAGCTATTTGTACAAAGCTTTCCTGCCAAGTACTTTCAGTACTGGTTGTGCGGGTCTGCATCAACCAATTTTTCAAGATGGCCCTTCCTCAACCTCTTTTGGGGGGTTTAGTGACACTTGATAAAAGACAAATAGAAAAAAAAAATCCATATTCTGAGATTGAGCTTTAAGGACCCCCTAACCCTCAAATTACTGAACATATTAAATAACCACAACTCACAAAAAACCCTAAATGTTTCAGATGCCTCCACCCTTCAGATTATTCTTGACAGGGAAGAAGTCCCAAGCACAGTGAAGGTATTGAAAGCATCAACAGGACATTAATTACAAAATTATATTCATTCAAGCTGTAAGCCCAAATGAAAAGTATCTGCCATATCTTCCATCTCCTTGTGCATCATCTGAATCATGGGCTCCTGTCTAAACCTTGGCACCACAGAGGTTTTGCAGAAGAAAAATTGTGCCAGGCTGTACAAAGACACTCCATAGCAGGGATTGCAATCCCTGGTGATCTGGGCTTGACTGGAAATTTCAGTTTTCAGCTCCCCTAGAGAGGTGGGGAGCCCTTTGGGGCAGTGAGGAGAGTCTGCAGTGCTTGATTCCTCAGGCATGAATATCTCTAACTCAGATCCCGCTCAAACGGAGACAGGAATGTGTTAGGAGAATATATGAAGACTGTGAAGAATTCAGACATTACAGTAGCAAAATAAAGTAAAAATATCTTCAACTGCAGAAGGCTGTTGGCCTTCTCATTGGCCAAGAATATTTTAGTTTACTCTTTATGCTACAATACTTCTTTAATGATACTGCAGTGGAGAAAATTACTATGGGGAGTTGATTATACCGTATGGTGTTTTGTTTCTAAATGAAGATGTTTGGATTGCCAGCTCAAAGCACTGCAGAGCTGCTGAAATTCAACAGACAGCTACAGAGGAGCATATGGAGAGGTCTTTTTACAAACTGAAAAAAATGTTGATTATTTATACTGCCTTAGAGAACAACTGGTAGGTCAGAACCCTAATCAGAGAGGTGCTGCAGAAATACCATATGTCTTCCAAAATGACACCAGTTCCAGAGAGCACTTTCCAGTACTGATCATCAAAAGAATGGAAAGCAAGTATGATCATGAATTACCTATCAAACCCCAGGTATCGGTGCTAATAATGAAGACACCATGCTGAATTATAAATACCATACTGTACTGGGTGGTTTTGAATCAAATCCTCATTGCCAGGTCATCTAAGCCCTTCATAGTTGCGTATTAGATAATATAATTAACATCAGCAAAAAATAAACCATTGAAAACAGTGCAACATATAATTAATTTCCTTTAATTTGTGGTATGAATTACTTTTGAAAACCAGAGAATAACTGCGGACCCAGACAATAAATGTTCCCATTGATGCAGTGGTCCCCAAAATATTCAAAATTAGAGCACTTAAATCTGTAGGAAAGTTCTGCAGAAGGATATAAGGTGTACTCATTTGTCAGTCTGATTTTTTGAAGCACTAAGAAGAACTGCATAGAGAACCAATATCTTCAGTATTACATGCAGATAACTTAGCTGAAAGGGCAGTCCACTGCTTTCCAGATAATTTCCGTTTGTAGTGTTATATTTTACTAGTGAATACAGGGCCCTTATAGAATAAGACCAGAAATCCTTCCTAAAACAAAAGCTATCATTGGTTTGGCAAATGCAGCTTTGATTTATTCAACAAAAAATATTAATAATGCCCAAACATATATAAGTTTTCTATTTAATTCAAATATGATACCATCATTACCTTGGTTTATTTGTGCCCCAATATAAAATAAAGAAAGATGCAAAAGAAAAGACACAGCAAGTCTGTGGGAAATGTAATCATTCCACAAGATAATTGGATTTGGATGTCCTCTTTCCAAACATTTTTAATATCCTATTTAAATAGGATCTGCTAGGCTGCATTAAGTGCAGAAACAGAAAGGAGCCCAAGTCCTATTGACTCTGCAGGATCAAGACTTTGCTATAAAGAGAGAAATGTCACCTTTCCAACGGAACAAATCCTGGACTGTCTCTGAGAAGATTAGATTGACCAATTCTGGTAAATACATTTGTCTAAACTTTGTAAGTACCACACAAAGTATTTCTATTTTATTGACTATAAAATTTTACATTTATGGTACACATTGATTTCTTGAATTTTGACCTTTAAACAATTTTACCAAAACAGTAGTTTGAGGAGGAACTGCAGAACACATCTTCCAAGCAGTTTGTAAATACCCAAACTATTAAGCAATATAATAATTTCTCTTTCCCTGCCTTTTACACCGGCTTGTCCATAACCCTCACTAAGGGCATATATCCTCTTTTCAAATCCTTGCATGGCATAAGTGTGAAAGATCTGGGTTACTGATTCTGACAAGTCAAACAAGAGACTCCAAGTTGCTCTTTAACATGATGAGATATCCAGCTCAGAATTTCGGGAGGCTGAAAAACAAATACACATGCCCTCAACGTCAGGCACTCTAGGTAGAAGCTGAATAGATTTCTGTAGAATGTTTTAGGTTTGGTGGTACAAGAGACACAGACATTATTTGGTGTTTGGAAAGCTCATTGGGCACAAAGCCAAAAGGCAAATGTAATGGGATTTAAGAACCTGAGTCCATTGAGTTAATAACCTTTCATGTCCAGAGTTCCTAAAGGGAAGCCTTTACACCTAAAAGGAGGTTTCAATTCTGAGACTCATGAAAATGCAGGTTTAAACCTGTATGACTCAGACACACATTCCCATGTCACTACAATCACCAAGCACATCTTACAGCTGCGCACCGAGAGCTGATGTGAAATCCCACTCTGCTCTGTATCTTTGTCGCTACGTTACTATCAGTACACGAATCAGGGATCTGAAACACTCCTAGCATGATTTGTAGCACAGACTTATGAGTCACTTTTGAAAAACAGGGCTTCAACCAGCAAAGATCTCATCACATGTTTTGCTTTAAGAAGTTTGTCATTGCAAAAGCCAAGTCTCCGGCAGCACATTTATAGAGAACAATCTGCTTTCATGGTAGCTATTCCCAGTTCCGTCCCTTAGCTGCAGAATGAGCTGGAGCATGATTGCACTTTAGATCCTTTAGGCACAGAACAGGACTGGAATGTTATTTCTTATGCCCCAAAAGTATTCTAAGACCTGTGAAAACTTTGCAAGTGTACACAAAGGCATGTGTACAAAAAGAGGTACTGGCATGTCTTTAATGTCCCTTTTAGTCCTTGGTCACTACAGAAACTATTCTCTCACACTAATACCAGCAGTAGTGGGGACAGATTACATGAGGATGCTTCTATCTTCAGATTTAGCTGCTGATCTACAAATACAAACCACTAAAAATGACAGAAGTGAAATATTTTTAATCCAGGTGCTGATGGGAGTGGGTGGAAAGGAGAGTAGATTTGGGATGGAAGCAATATAAAATTGCGTAGATTAAAGGAACATTTTAATGGTTGTTCACTAGAGAAACAGGGTTGAAATCTCTCACCATGTGGTGCAGAGTATATCAATGTGATCTTCAATATTGAAGCTCCTTCAGTCCTCCAGATGAATTCATGTTTTTAATTTCATGGAGGGAATGAAAACTGATCAGCAAAGATGAATTATGTACACTGCAACTGCACCACAATTCAACATTTGTTATCACTCGTTATTTCAAGATCCCTATACACTTTTCTATGGAAAGAGCTCCCTGTTACTTTAGAGTCTTTGAAGAGATTCAGAGTAATAGTAAATAAAAAATACTAAATATATTAGAACATCCAACCAAACATTTCTAGGAATTGCAGTTCCTGGCAATAAACTTATAATATTTAACCCTAGGTTTGCACATTTCGTGAGGAAATACATAAATTCATCACAACAAATGGCAAAATTCTTGCTGTCACTTCATCGGATTAAGGCATTGAGCAGTGACATTCACTGAGCTGCAAACTTCTTGAGCCCACTTGGGTCCTCTGTCACCCAAGCCCCCAGCAGGGCTTCAAAGGTAAAACCAAGTGGCAGAATGGAGTAAGATCCACTCAAAATGAGATCTGGGGGTTTATGGAGTACTAAAAATCAAGAGAATTAAGACAACAGTGAGAAAAAGCAGTACAAGGAGAAAGAGAGGTATTTAGAGGTGGTGAAACAGATTAAAGAGTGAATGTTAATGATTAATCTTGCATATGATAAGGTTTAGGGAGTAATCCACTCACCACACAACCTAACTGTGCCACTAATCCGTGCTAATGGTGATAATACCCTAAAGCCAAGCTATCTATTGTTTGTTAGCCACGCTGCTAAGAGTCCCTGCCATAAAGGGATTGCAGTCAAAAGCAATGAAACAGACTCCCCATAATATCCCAGATAAATGAGATGAAAGGAATAGTGTCAACATGAGAATGTGATGGCATCAGTGCATGCACCAAGAATTCTGCAGTCGTTCTAAGAGAAGTTACAGTCTCCCCCTGCAGATTTGGGCTCTATTTCTTTTTTTTGTCTAGTGAGGAAAACATAAAACAAGCTTTTACGCTAGGGATGGTTTTATTCAAACATTAACTTAGCTGGCACACTGTGGGAAAGCTGCATAGGAAACTTGTTGTTTTTAACATAGTTTTGGGTCAGTAAGTTTCTTTGATTAGAAAATGGGAAATGCTCCAGAATTACTACAGAAAATCTGCCTCTGTCATCATTTTTCCTCAGCTTGTGCTAGCAATTATATTTTGGCATGTTGGCTCAAGTCTAATTGATGGCAATAGGGGTGCCCCAGGAAAAAAGAGGTAAAGATGTTCTCTCAGGTAATTGTAGTTTCCCCCAGTGAATTTTAGAAGTACTTGTGACAGCTAGCCAAATTATGCCTATGTCCTTCACTTCAAGAAGTGATGTTTGTCAGACTTTCCCTTTTGAGCAGCCCATTTTTGGGATGTTTTACCTCACGTACCTCTGTGACGTTTATACCTTATGCTGCATTTATCCAGGATCGTTCCTAAGTGCAAATTCTCTTTCCACATTAACATTATGATTCAACATAGCTGGCTGTGTCCAAGGAAGCACGCCAAGACACATAAATCCAAAACATTTTGGAAAGTACATGGACAGACAAGGAAAAATAAAAATTCCAGCTGCTCAGTGAGAATGTATTCTGACAGCTATTGCGTGTCCTTCAGAAAAGGACTGGTAGTAACTACCACTTTCCTGTCTCGTTTCAACACCTCAGTGGAGACATCTGAGACCTCACAAAGAGATAAATGGAGCATTAACTAATGTCTCCATTGAGCAGACATTATTTGACATTACTGTAAATTTACTTGCTAAAGAAGAGCTTTAAAAGAATGCATAGAGGCACTGTTCCTATGTACAGCCCAAAGCTCATCCAAGAACTGCAGTTTAGAGAGGACTATAAAGTGAAAATCTCACTCTCCTTGTGCCCAGGCACCCCAATACTGTGGTCAATTTAAAGCAAAAGTACTAATTTCAAGAGAAGTGTAGTATTTCTTCAAGAATGGTCCATAAAAGGGTCTATGTATGACATTTTTCTATAAGTAGCCCCACAGTTGTTGGCTGAGCATTGCAAACAACCTCCACCATCCCTGTTTTTGTGTTTAAACATTTTTTTCATTCATACTATTTCTATAATTTTATATTATACAAATCTCTCCATCTAATATATTTAAAACTGTGTGTACTGTTCTGCTTGAGATTTGACTTTGGGTTAATCTCCATTCTGGAGGTAAATTTCTGGCCCCACTGAACACAGTGCTCCTAAACTCAGAGGCTTTTAAGATGCCTAAGGCCTAGCCCAAAATAAAGTCACAGAACATGTAACAGAAGGGAAAGGAGAGAAGAAGAGAGAGGCAGGAATAGAAAGGCAGGAAGGAAGGAAGACAAGTCATGCGACAGATGAAAATAAAGCAGAAAGTAGCTCATATTCAGTGTAGAGTTCAGACTTAAGGGATGTTGCTCTGCAGGACCTCACAGCACAGCCTGAAATCAGAATACTGCAAAGTTCTTCTGAAGTTCCTGCCAGAGTGTTTGCAGGGAGAAGAGGCAGCTTTGGAGCAGTAACCAAGAAATTACCTGCCCTTAGGACATGGGGGCAAAGTCAGGAAAGTGAATGACTCAGATCAGCTCGTGGGCGAGCGGAGGAGAGAGGGAGCAGGGCCAGGGACTCTCAGGAGCCTGGGGCTGGAGGCTGCACCTTCATCACTGTGGTGAGCCCAAGGAAAGTTGCTGCTCCTCCTAAATGAGGCAGAATAAGAGAAGGACCAATTACTTTAAGCAGTGAGAGAGAAGTGTGGCTTTTTTAATCCAATTGGAAAGAATGAGGCCTTTGGAATGTTATTATTTTTAACGCACCACAGCAATTTCCCAACTGCATGGCTTGGAAACAGGGGTTTGAATAGTGCTGGGTATTTCAGGCTCAATACACTTGAAATTAATATACTTTATTTCTGCATCGTGGTGAAACAAACATGCTCCTACAACATCCTTCAACAGAGCAACATTTCTTGACTGAGAACTATTCCATTGTAAATATAAGCCTTCTTAAATATTTTCCTGTGCAGCCCTTCCTCTTTCAGTGTAAGAACAGTTCTGAATAAGGCTGACAAGGCTACTGTTGAATTTAATAAATGTTTTCCTAGACTACAACAAGTTCTCTTTTTGATACTTGCATAATCCTTGCTTTGCTGCCCACACATTTGCTAAATAGAGGCAAGCCATAGTCCTTTTCAGGCATATTTTAGAAACATAGATCTTTGTTAAAAACCAGATAAAATACTAGCTGGGGACTAGCAAGTTATATTATGTATTACAGTAAAGGAACGCAAAAACTAGCATTTGGCAATGTAAATCTTCAAGTTCACCTTGAACCCTTGAATTCAACATCAAGAGAAAAGCAGAAGTCTCAGACACTGATCTTACAAATGATTCCATATAGAAGAGTTCAAAGGTTTCAATAAAGCTCTGTGAGACTCCCCATATATGTTAGGTTACAGCAGGATTTGACTTATTACTCTCAAATAAATTAAATAAAATGTAGGTTTCCCTTTCTTTCTGTCTTTATTTTTTCTTGTTTTTCTGGGAAATAAAGAGGGGGGGGGGAAATCCAAGATCTGTAATTGCTTCTTTTTGTAAAGCAAAACCAAACCAATCTTACCCAGATTGTGTCCACTCTTCCACCGCCTTTTTCCCTAATGATTTGAATGTGACAAAGAGAACAACACACCCTTCACCTCAGACTGAATGTTACTTAACAAACATACATCAGTAAAATATATTGTTCTTTCCCCTTATTTCCATATATTATTATTTAATTTTTTATACACACAAAAACCCTTTACATTTGTAACAAACCAAGTTACATCAACTGCTGATGAGGGCGGACCAAGTTCAGTCACAGAAGTTAGATATCAAGACAGTTGTTTTCCCAGTGCCACTGCTGAGATAAAAGACAAAAGATGTTGATGTTTGCTATTATCTGACTTTCAAAAGTGCACTCTTAGCTGCATAATTAATGTCAGATGGTGCTGCCAGACTACTAGCAACATGTAAAAAATATTAAAATCAATTCTTTCTGGGGTACTTTTGAATAAGATAAATGACAACTCCTTTGCCAGTATTAAATGCTAATTGGAATCATATTTTATACAGAAAGTCCATACAATCTATAAAAGCATAAGAGATTCTCCCTGTGCTGGCCTCCCCTGTAATTGATGAGACATCTGTAATTTCAGAGAAAATCAGAATATCTGGAATATTTGTTTCTTTACAATATCTGGCTAACACTTTCACTGCTTGCCATTTCTTAAAAATTAAAAGAATCGCTTCACAGAGAAGTTTTTTGGGGGGGAAAAATCCCCTTTCTTCATGAAGACATTAAACAAATCAAAGGAGCCCCTGATGATTATGAAGCAAGAGGATGCTGCTTGTTCCTCTAAATGCAATGAAACCTACCTGCATATATTTGTTATGTAGCTGTTTTAAGAGTCCTTCCAAAGGGAAAAAGAGAGCCCCAAGAGTGCAAAACAGCAGCCAGCTGCACTTGCACCACCCTGCTGGAGCTCTTATTAATGGATTTCGCCTCCATGAAAAATACAAAGTTAGTGTGGCAAATACCAATCTCCTTATAGAAACTTTTGCAATAGTTATCTTTTTCTTCCTCATGGCCTTTAGTGGCATTTGCAGAAAAATTATTAGATAACCCATTTATTTAAAGTAAAATCAAATAGAAGAGGCACAAATTTCCAGTCTTCATAACACTGGTAAAAAGCTTGAAAATACTATACAAATATAACATGGAGGCTCAGTGAATTTCTTAAGATCTCATGGTGCACTGAAAAATCAAGATTTCTTTTCCTTTTATTTATCACTCAGAAGAATTTTTTTAACTCTGAAAAGTTCTACTTACTGCTGTGCACCTAAAAAAAATGGTGTTAGCAATATTAATGACATTCAATAAGAAGTATTCTAGCAGTGAACGACAATAATTTAAATCTTAGAGATGGAAGACATTGCAACAGCCCACTTAGATTCCTGATTTTTTTTTGTTAGGTTTTTTAATAATTCCATTTAAAAGGATGCACATCTCTTTTTAAAAGATATCCTGAGAAGAATGATGATCTCCGTAGACAGGAGAGGACAAAAAACTGGAATTGTGCTGAAGGAGACAAAGGAGGTGAGGGGTTTTTACCCAAACCTCTACAGCTGAGTTCAGGCTTTTGGAATCTAAAAGGAAACTCTCAGGTGAAAGGGCCAAGCGTATTTTCTCTCCCAGTTAAACAAATATAGATTCTATCAAAATTAGATAGCCATAAAGCAGGTTCTACGCACATATGTACTTTCTGAATCAGTTTAGAATTTAATGAGCCAGTAATTAGAGGCCAAACTGAGTGATCTTTCATCTCCTGCCATTAATACTGTTTGCTTCCTTTTAGCAATGTTGTTCATTATCTTCTTCTGAATATCAAGTGGGTTTTATTTTTATTTTTTAATTCTCTCAGATAAATTACATGTGTCTAATCCACTTAGATAATTCAGAGCTAAGATTTTTCCAGTGTTGACCTTTGCAAAGGTCTCTTTGCCATCTGTTTTTATATTTAATTAGCATTTTTTTCCCTTCTTGCAGCAATCTCTCAAAGAATGAAATAAATGACTATGATTATCACTATCAGTTTGCCCTTATTTGATCTCCTGACCACAGAATTACATTCTGGTGATTACGCAGTATTTCCACTGTGGACCAGACTTTAGACACCATGGTTATGTCTATTAATATTGATTAAAAAAATAGAAGAATGATTTTCCCCCTCTCCCCAAGTAAACTCTTCATCCATAGCTAAAAAAAAAAAAAAAAAAAAAAAGTAATTTCTTCTCTTGTTCTTATGGTTCTTTCCTCACATCTTTTTGTTAATCAAAACAATCACCTAATTTCAGATAACTAAATGTGATTTAAAGTAATACAAACACAGACTTCCTACTTCCTATCAGAGATTTTCTGTGGCATTTCAATCCCCAGCAGCTGACTGACAAAATGGGAATCTGCTCCTGGCAGGTATGTCCCACTTTAAGGCAATTCTCTGCACAGCAGTCTAAGCATAATATATTAACTCTAAACAAGATACCTGGGCCTAAAGCGCATTCTTCTCACTGGTTAATAACATTATTTCATGTATATCAGGTAATGGGGGTTTTGGGTGGTTTGTTTTGGTTTTTTTCTGTTAAGACACATTCATTTCAAGACAAATTTGCCCATGCCTGGATTTCCAGGGCATCACTTCAGCATGAGATGATTTGGGGCAGTGTATGACCAGATAACAGTACATAACTGGAGTAGAATTGTCTGCTGTAACAGGAATTATTCCTTGTTAATAGGAATAAAGTGAAGAGAACAGAGAAAGGACCAAGGGAAGGAGCTGACACACAGACCCCCCCCCTTGGGCAGCCTGTGCCCAAGGAACATCTCAGCTGGGCTTTGTGCAGGATGCTGCTGCTCTTCATATTGGCCAAGTTACCAGGGAAAACTGCATCCCATCCCCTCCACTTTTCTGCAGAAGTCTCTGCATTAAAGCCTGATTATTTGCTCATTGTTCCGTAATGGGATGAACGTAATCTTTTTAGCACGTATCTCAAAAAATATTGTATTATTTTTAAAAAGTGTTTAATTTGCTTCCTAAATTTTTCAGATGATTATGCATACTGAATTAATATTGCACTAATTAACCAAGCATATGAACTCCTACTTCCTGAAACAAGATTTCAAAACTTTATATCAAATGTTTCCATCCCATAAGTTGAAATTCTCCATATTTTAATTTCCAGTGGATGCATTTGGTCTCCATGGAAACTGATCCAAGGAGGTTTGAAATGTTACATATTATTTAATATATCTTATATTCACATAAATGTTGCCAGAAGATCTGTCATATCTGTTCAAGTGTAAAGTGCCAAGAGAGTTAAGCAAAGGAATACATTAAATTGAAACTCATTGTAGCCCATCACTGTTGACACCACTGGCCTCAAAAGATTTTCAATGAGGCTCCTGAGAACAATCTTGAAAAATCAATAATCTCATCAGAAAATGCACCAATTATTATAGTCAACAAGCTCATAATAAATCATCATATTCTATAATCATGCCATTGAAGTTTGGATAGACTTTAAACAATTAATGCTTCACTTGTCAGTCAAAATTAAAGAGTAGTAACATTTACTGGGATTAATGAGGCTATTCTTTGATTTCTAACACAAGTTATACACTTAAAATCTATAAAGATGCTCTGGTGATCAAGGAAATAAAAATACATGACAGCTGATAGTCTTATTCCTTCAGTATTCACAAAATAGATCATAACCACACTGCTAGATATGAGTTGGTTTAAAGGAAAAATAACATTATACAACTACATTTAAAATTACGCTAAAAATAATTTAAATTGTTCCAAATATTTCACTATTTTTTTTCCTGGATTTGAAACTACTTCTACTGAAAACTTTGTGATGATGGTACCAACTGCTACATGAGCCTCACGTGCTTTGACAGAAGAGATTTTATCACAAGAATTGGACAGGTGAATAGATGCAGATGAGTTGTTTGTGCCTTTTGGACGTGTCCCAGTTTGTCCTTTACGGGGAGTGACCCCGTGCATGGGCGCAGCAGCTCCAGTGACTTGTGAGAGCCCCACTGACTCGCAGGTTTTGGGAGGATTTGGGGGGTCCTGGGGGGGCTTTTGGGGGGTCCTGGGAGGATTTGGG